>JANAVB010022200.1:5183940-5470054 GCA_029216955.1 Iris pallida
TTATGATATACATGGCTCGTAGGACCCACCTATCAGTGGCATAGAAATATATACTTTGTGCCGGCCGGTTTCATACAACCTATATCCTTCATTTCATTAATTTGCCGGCCGGTTTCATATCATACAACCTATATCCTTCATTTCATTAATTTGCCGCTCGGTCAACTACCTAAGGCTGTGTTTGATTGGACTTTTTCTCCATGAAAAATATTTCAATCACAAATTTTTCACCAATTGTAGTGTTTGATAACTTATATTTTTCAAAAAATTATTTTCCAAAAAAACTATCAATTTTTATATTTTTTTTCAAAAATGGTAGAAAATAGAACTTGTCCAACACATAGAAAAATATTATTTTTCATAAAAAATACTATTTTTCGTAGAAAAAACACCCAAATTAAGTTTTCCGTAGAATTTTTTTAAAATTCCATAAACAATTTTTATTAGGAAAATAATTCTATGAAATTAATTTATTTTTCACATATTTTACACCTGCAATCAAACACCCCATTAGGCCACGTTTGGTTCGCGAGATTGAAGCATTGGGAAATGAAAGTGATTTATTTTATTTGCTTTGATGCCAAAGAAAATAAGGAGGAAAGGAATTTGATTCCCAATAGAAGAAAAAATAGGGAAAAAAAGTGGTTCCTCCCACCAACGAAAGAATTTATTTTTCTCCTCTAATTTTTTTTAATTTTTCCAAACAATAAAAAAATGATTGGAATTATAATTTTCCAATAGAAAGAAAATACCATATAATCAATTTTTTTTTTCTTTTTTCTTCCGCGAACCAAACTAGGCCGGCCTTAGTATTTTTCATTCCAATTTCCATGTAGACAGCAATCAGCTGGTTATTAATCATATTACTAGAAGAAGGGAAACACAGGATATGGGAGATGGTAGTAAATATTAATAGACATGCATGTGCTCCTCTGACTAGTGCTAGTCAACCATATCCATCCCTCCTATAAACCATTAATTATTCTCATCTTCCAGTCCTCTTCTAAGCCCCCCTATAGACACATAGCCAAGAAGAAGAAGAAGAAGAAGAAGAGATGAAAACACTTGTCATTGTTTTCTTGGTGTTCTTGAGCCTGAGCTGCTTCGAAGGAGACATCAAATTAAATGCCCAGAAACTCGTACAGAAAGAAGGTTAGTTAACCAAATACTGAATTATTCATTTTCTTCGGATTAATTCATCTTAATTTCTTGGCTCAAATTATTGCCAAGATTTTTCTGTCCCCTCCAGTACTACTAATCTACAATTATGTTACACGGACACGAATACAGCACGACACGATAATTTCTAGCTTGTTTTAGTATATTTTAAAGTGTCTACACGGACACGTCTTGGAGTTGGAGTGTCCGGTCTTCCACTATACTTGCTCTTTCCCTAGGAAACTGAGAGAGCTTGTAAACTGAGGCTTCTGTCTGTCCATGGATATTTGAAAATTTGATACTAATAATACACTTTGTTGACAACTTGGCACCAGCTTGTGGCACGGGGAAACTCGACGCAAGTAACTGTCTAATATTTCAATATGGTTATGACACGTGATTTTTTTTTTTTTTTTTTGCATTTAGGTCATTAATTTTTTATGTTTACGTTCTTGAAAAAAATCACGAGCTGCGATGTATGTAATCCAACTGCTATTAATGGTCGAGTGTTTAAAACTAAGAACTCGTGATCCCTCTAGGATTTTTGCTGTGCTATTGTGAGTTGATTATTTTCCTCATTTAACAACCAAATTGAAATTGATGCATGCATGGCAGAATGAAATTTTGAGATATCAGAATGATTTTTTTTGTTTTGCCGTGTTATTGGCAGACTGAAATTCAACATTTCCACACCCATATTTGGTTAGGTTAGGCTGACAATATGAAGAAAAAAAATTTATTTAGTTTTTTATAAATATTCTTTCATTAATTTCATAATGCTTCTATTACATGTTTGGGATAGAAATTAAAATTTTAAAAGTAAAATGAGGGTTTTATTGTCCAAACAAAACAATATTCCTAGGAAAGCAAAATTATTTCCAAGTGGACCTTCGGTTTTACATTTTCACAACAATGAAAATATGAAGCCTCTCCTATTCTCTCTCAATTATCAATCCTAGACGTATCAAACAATGGTAAGAAATCTAAAATCCATTTTCAAGCCTCCAAATCATGAACAAAACGTCCTCCTTAATGGTTGTCCGTTGGAACAACACCGATGCAACATGGTGGCGTGTCTGTATGCATGACCGGTCTAGACCGTTTGCGTTGTCCTATCCGAAACTAATTGTAGTTGTTCCTCGATCTTTATTGTCGGCCGGTTTTGGAGAGTCGTCCGTAACCCCAATCTCTTGTGGGGTCACGTTGAGTAGGTTATCCTAAAAAGATAGGGTTGTCCAAATTCGAAGTCTTGTTGAACTTATCCGTGGTTGTATGCATGGCCGGCCCTAAGCTGATGTGGGCCCGAGGCGAAACTTCCAAAACGGACCCTTCATACATAATCTAAAAAAATGTAAAGATAACAAAAATTTGTTGCCATCAAGATTTGAACCAAGATCTCCAAAATAAAAACATAACATTATAACCACTATACCACAAATTTTTTTGGTAAAAATGGTACATGATACTAATTTTATTGTAGATAAATTCATATTTGTGTCCCCTTTCGTCTGAAGGTCCTAGGCCGTCGTCTGGCCTGCCCTGGACCAGGGCCGCCCCTGGCTGTATGTGGGGTTGGACACCTTCCACTGCCACACTAGCATTACTCTTAGGGCTCGTTTGGATCAAGTTTATTCCTAGGAATATGTTTTCAATTCCTTTCTCATGGGAAATGAATTCAACATTTCCATACCCATGTTTGGTTATGTTGGAAATAGGTACTTCAAAAAATTTAAAAATTACATCTACATGTTTGGTTTACAAAGGGATAGAAATATTAATTTATTTAGTTTTCCTTTAACACCCTTTCATTAATTTCATGATGATTTACATATTTGGGATAGAAGTTAAAAATTTGAAAATAAAAAGATGGTATAACCGTCCAAACAAAATAGCCAAACATCATTCTTAGGAAAGCAAATCTATTCCCAAGGGGGGCTTGGGAATAGCTTTCCCAAGTCAATGTGAATAGCTTTTCCCCCTAAGCCCCTCATATTTCCTCCTCATTTCCAATCCTAAACATACCAAACATGGAAAATCCATTCCCAAGCCACAAAAATTTGAACCAAACGCCCCCTTAGAGCACAACCCTATTGTGAGTTTAGAAAAAATGGTTGCCACATAGGAATGACAAGCTTTTATTTCAAAAATCCTTCTCCAGTGCAAATGTAGGATAAGAGCATCTCCAACCCTATTGTGAGTTTGAAAAAAATGGTTGCCACATAGGAAGGACAACCATTTTTTCCAAAAGTACTTCTCCAATGCAAATGTGAAAAAAATGTGGAGTTGACATGGCAATGACATGGCAAAGACAATGTGAAGTTGGTTGTCTAGATCTAGACAATGCACTTCACAATGTCTTTGTGTCCACATCATCATTTGTGAATAAAAATATTTATAAAAAGAAGTAGAAGAGTAAAAGTTGTCTTGGAAGTTGTAAAAAATTAATTTGTATTGTCTTCTCAATACTTTTGCATTGGAGATGACCTTTTAAACTCATTGTCATTTGTGAATATATTTTTGCCACCTATACAAGACATTGTCTTGTGTCCCATGCCACATAGGATTCACAACACAAAACAAGACAATAGGGTTGGAGATGCTCTAAATCATGAAGTTGACATAGCAAGGACAATGTGAAGTTGGTTGTCTAGATCTAAACAATGCACTTTACAATGACTTTGTCTCCACATCATCAATTATGAATATAAATATTTATAAAAAAATGAAGAAGTGGAGGAGTTGTCTTGGAAGTTGTAAAAAATATTTTTTATTGTATTCTCAATACTTTTACATTGGAGAACACTTTTTTATTTCATTGTCTTGTGTGAATATCATCTTGGCACATAAAAAAGATATTGTCTTTTGGTTCATGCCACATAGGAATCAAAACACAAAACAAGACAATAGGGTTGGAGATGCTCTTAGCTCAGAGAGAGAGAGAAAAGGAGAGGTGGTGAAAATATAAATTTAATCAACTATTCATTAGTACTCTCTACTAGTATAAGAAAATTTCGTGCTGTTACGTAAGAAAGAAATATATATGTATATGTTTTTTTGGAAATGATAATTAGTTTTTGGAAACAGTTATATATATATATATATATATATATATATATTTGGAAATAATAATTAGTTTCTGGAATCGGTTATATATATATATATTTGGAAATGATAATTAGTTTTTGGAATCGTTCCCACTGAGATTCGAATACCCATGGCAGACTAGTCTTGGTCCCTCTCAACTTCAAAAGTTTTTATTTATAATAATAGTATATATGTAAATGCGTTACACGTGTTTTATATATATATTACTTAATAATAGCAAATAACAATTTTTTATTTTGACGCTCTTATTTTGTCTGTGATCTGTAACCGCATGTCACGTGTTTCTAAACTTTAATGGATGCTTTTACAATTTAAAATTGAACCTAATTAGAGGAAAGCAATTATAATATTTCCGACTTAATCAGGATCGGTAAAAAAAGTTCTTTTTTTTATGATATTTCCGGCGTGAAGATGGCATGTCTGATTAATTTGTACTTGATGCCTGCCTCATTAGTCATTAGTCAACTAATTTCAATTCCGAAAGATGTTTAATATGGGATTTGCATGCGTACGTAATTATTTCTGGGCAATTTATATGGGCACATCATATTTTGTTCATGGCTAGTTCGGATTGTGACTAGTCCAAAATTTTGTAGTTTTCACTAGACTAGTCCAAATTTTTGATCCATGACTATCCCAAATTCTTCTATCCATGGCTATCCCAAATTCTTCTTACTCTTCTCCTCCACATCTCCTCAATCCCCAACATCTTCCTCTTCTCATCCACAACTCCTAAATCCCCAACATCTTCCACTTCTCCTCCACCATCCTCCTCTTTTGAAGAAATTAATTCAAGCACCCAAATTCTTTCTCAATTTATTTCCAAAACCCTAGAAATTAATTTAAAAAATTCAAGCATCAATTATATTGTTTATTTCAATTCTTTGTAGTCCATTTGAATGAATTAAACTACATTCAGAGTGAAAAATAACTCACTTAAATTAAACCCAAGTATGAACGACGAGAAAACTCCGCGTCGACAAGGACTGCCCAATTTTCTGGCAGTCCTACAAACTGAATGGACTGCCAGAAAACTGGGCAGTCCTAAGTCACAACATGTGAAACTTAGGACTGCCCATTTTTCTGGCAGTCCTACAAACTGAATGGACTGCCAGAAAACTGGGCAGTCCTAAGTCACAGCATGTGAAACAAATGACTGTCCATTTACTAAGGGCCACCAAGAGGAACCAAAGAAAAGAAAAAACAAAAACAAAAACAAAAAAAGAAAACAAAGAAGAGGGCTGCAGGCCAGCAGCCCCCATCGCCACCCTCGCCGACCGCCTCATCGTCTCCTCTGGCGGCGGCGTCCTCCACCCCAAGCTCGTCGGCCGCCTCCGCTTCATGGACTTCCTCGACGAGGAGCAGCGCCGCGCCATCACTATGAAGAGCTCCTCCATCTCCCTCCGCTATGTGAACAACGACGACGCCCACTCCGTCAATCTCATCGACTCCTCCGGCCACATGGACTTCTGCAGCGAGTTCTCCACCGCCGCCCGCCTCAGCGACGGCGCCCTCATCCTCGTCGATGTCGTCGAGGGGGTCCACATCCAGACCCACGCCGTCCTCCGTCAGGCCTGGGTCGAGAAGCTCAGAGGACTGCAGGCCAGCACTGCAGTCCTCTCTTCACTTTGGACTGCAGGCAAGTCCTGCAGTCACTGTAGGTAAAAAAAAAAAAAAACTGTCAAATTAAGGACTGTAGGCTAGCACTGCAGTCATGTCTTCATTTTGGACTACAGGCAAATCCTGCAGTCCTCAATTGACAGAAGTGGTGTGGTCCTTAGTGTTTTCAAAATGACAAACTTGTAATTTTTTTTAAAGTTTTAAGTTGGTGGCCCTTAGTAAAAAGGGGGTGACCTTTAACATTTGCCAATAAAATTGAACCTAATTAGAGGAAAGCAATTATAATATTTCCGATTTAATCAGCATCGGTTAAAAAAAAGTTTCTTTTTTATGATATTTCATTCTTACAATACTACAACGCGCCACGTAAACTATGAAATGACATGCAAACTAATTAAGACGGCATGAAGATGGCATGTCTGATTAATTTGTACTTGATGCCTGCCTCATTAGTCATTAGTCAACTAATTTCAATTCCGAAAGATGTTTAATATGGGATTTGCATGCGTACGTAATTATTTCTGGTCCACAACTTCAGCTTCTCGCATTAGAAGGTCATGCAAGTGGGAACCCAAATCATGCGACTTTCATAAACTTAAAATGATAGCCATGAAAGTCCTCATAAACATCAATTTTTCTGCTATGTTTTTATTGCCAAAGGATATTGGAGTGTCATCCATCGTCGTCCATGGGCCCACCGTCCCTGTAGATGGGACCATACTTCTTAACTTGAGCGAGAGCCGAGAGGTGATCAGTATATTTTGATAATATATTAAAAAAAAAATTGAATTACATCCCATTTATTTTAGGCTTTTTATATAGTCACTTCACTTTTTGATCCGGACTAGTCCATTTTTAATTTTATATTATTTACAAGTTTGCCATTGAAGAAATTGATCAGGGCTATCCCACTCTTTGGTATAAGTCACTAGTGCAAACAAGGACTGCACAAATTTCTGGCAGCCCTACATATAGTAAGGACTGCCAGAAAAATGGGCAGTCCTTGTTTGCACTAGTGACTTATACCAAATAGTGGGATAGCCCTGATCAATTTTTCGATGCAAAACTTGTAAATAATACAAAATTTTAAAATAGGCTAACCTTAATCAAAAAGTGAAGTGCCTTTATAAAAAATCTTATTTTATCATAATGTAAGATATACGTTATTTGAAAAAAAAAAATTGTGTTGTACCCTACCCGTTTTTCTATGATACAAGATGCACCACACTCGAAAGAAGAACTTTGTTTTACCATAATGCAAAGAATTTTGTTTTACCATAATGCAAAGTTCTTTAAGAACTTGTGCATCGACATTTCTCTTGATTCACAGCCGTACGTCGAGAATTGTATATTTATCTAAACAAGTCATACTTCTAAAAAAACATACACAAGAAACTAATAAAAATTAAAAAAATAAAATAAAATAATAAATTAAAAAAAAACAAATACATATTGGTAAAAACGAAGAGGGAGTTGGGAGGCGACGACGGCGGGGGAGACTCCGCAACCGAACGTCGTGACTTGCGGGGGCTTGCGGCACAACGGATGGACGGAGGAGGAGGTCGAGGGACCGCCAATCGGAGGAGGAGGAGGAGGTCGAACGTTTTTCGTCGCTGAGATCTCCTAGACCTTTCCGACGTCTTCGTGATGAAAAACACTTGTCGCTAATGCTTTTTAGAATCCCTGACAATTGAGCGACGAAATTGGTACAACGGAATTGTGTTCATTCACTGCCTTAGATCTTTTGTCGGCAGTCAGTCGCTAGCTAGTTTGTCGCTAGCTCCAGTCACTAATTTACCATATTTTTGCACTTAAATGTCTGAATAATTACGTTGTTGCGTGCAGTCGACGCGCTCAAGGTGATCGGAACGAAACTGAAGAAGCACTGGGACTTCTCGGTTGAACCTTGCAGTAATGCCGACGGATGGGTGGATTCATATTCCGACTCTTTCTACAAGAACAACCTCACTTGCAACTGCAACTCCACTTCCTGCAACGTGGTCCATATGTACAATCAGACTTAAACATTAATTAACCTCTTTCTTTTTCTTTTTTTTCTTCTCTCTTTATAATTATCAATAATTAATCCAATTGAATCAATCTTTTGCTATTGCAGAGAGCTCAAGGGTCAGAACCTCACCGGTGAACTTCCGGCCGAGATGACCAATCTCACGCAACTAAACTTTATGTGAGTTCATTAACAATTTTCTATATTAATGTTAAGTCTTTCAAAAAAAAAAAAAAAATTTTTCAAGAAAATCATCATTCACTTTTAGCTGTCTGTATGAGCAGAGACCTCACAAGGAATTACCTCAATGGAACCATTCCTGTGGCCTGGGCTTCACTTCCTCTCACCAACTTGTAAGTGACAATTTCGTTTCTTCTCCTCTCTTTTCCGTAATAAAACAATGGAGTTTTCGTTGGGGAAATTTTGGCATAGGTCCCTGCAAAATTTCCTAAATTGGTTAGGGCCTTTCGACTAGTCAACTAAAAAAATACCTCTTCTCTTGACAAATGAAAGTAATATGACAAATCTAAATAAACAGTTTCTTTTTGTTGCAAATGATATATATTGTTTAAAGTATAGTATGCTACTTTTCAGGGCAGCATGCTAAGGTGTGACAAGCTGTTTTTAAGTGAGTTTCGATTTTTACAGCATATAGGGATCATATAAAAATATTAATTTTTTTTATGGAGTGTATTGATGGAGAACAAGTTGGAATTTTAGGTTATCTTTTAGATTTTACGATAGATCTAAATGAAGAGAAGGATTTGTTAGAGGTTTAACTTATCTTATGGATTATTATTATATCTTCTTTGGATTGTTTTGTAGTTTATAAATAATATGTATGTTCATAAGTTATAAATCTAATAAATGGAGAATTATAAATCTAATTTGAGTTTATATGGTGGGATGTCAAAATCTATGATCTCTCTATCTTATCTCCTTCTCCTCCGATGTTGATATGGATCTTTTTATCTTATCTCCTTCTCCTCCTCGACGTTATCAACACGACATTTCAAATCGAATATTTCTAATTATTATTTATGTACGTCATTTCAAATCAGATACACGTTTCATATATGGTTGGTATGTTTTTACTTACCTAGGACTCGTTTGGTTTGCGAAATCATGGGATTGGAAAAGGAAAGTGATTACTTTCCGATGTTTGGATGCCAAAGAAATTGAGTAGGAAATGAAAATAATTCTCAATGGAAGAAAAATTAGAGGGGAATGATTACATCTATCCAAATAAGGAATCTATTTTCCACCTTGAAGTATTCACTTTCCTTTCCAAATTTTTTGGCATTTCCAAACTTCAAAAAGAAAAATCAATGGACACTCTAATTTTCCAAATGGAAGAAAATGTCAAAGAATTGATTTTCTTTCCACTCCTCTCTGCGAACCAAACTAGGCCTTATAGAAATCTAGACCAACGTACCAACTTTTACATGAACATTTACCAGGATGACTTAGTCATGTGATATCGACCAAATTATGAGAAGTTGTAGGGACCTAAACCAAATTCAACCTTGGCATTGTGGAATTATGGTAATTATTATCTCTGATTTTACAGGTCACTTCTGGGAAACCGGATTTCTGGGACAATCCCAGAAGAACTGGGAAACATGATTACTCTCAAGTCCCTGTCAGTCCACTTCCCCCCTTTAATTTATTTATTTTCTCTTGAGAAAATGGTTATATTCATAATTTTGATCATATTTTGGAAATTTGCAGGGTTCTACAGGACAACGAAATGGAAGGCCCAATTCCTGCTAGTCTCAATAATCTTATCAACTTGGAGAGACTGTTAGTAGGCTTAAGAACTATTTAATTGTGGAGTTGTACTAAAAAAAATTCTCAACATTTTGCAGTAATTGATTCATTTTGGTACTGCAGCTTTCTTTCTGGGAATAACTTCTCTGGGGAGTTACCAGACCTTGGCAGCCTCAAGAACATGACTGTCTTGTGAGTAAAAAAATTCCCTCCACCTATTCTAAGATTACATTGAACTTAGATACCATTATAATTTTTTAAGTTGCATAAAGGTGTCTGTGAAATTTATGCTGAGACGATAGATACCACATAAAATCATGTGTTGGATGTTTTAACATAAAGTTAGGTATTTAATTTGTGATTTTATGAAGTTTAATTTATAGTAACAAATGGCATGGCTCGGTCTATATTCAAAACATATCCATTAAAGGGTGTCATAGTGCACGAGCCTCCCACTAATGCAAGTTCTGGGGAGGGTCAAGATCTTGTGCAGCCTTATGACATAATATATGGAGAGGCCGTCTCCACAACTCAAACCCGCATACTCCACTATGCAAGCTCCAAGTCTTACTGTCACGCTATGGACATCCTCTATATTCAACTTTTCCATTCTAATAGGTAAATTTATAAGCTAGTGGGGAGCTATCAATGTTTTTTTAATTTAGTATTAGTTCCCAGCAAATAAATAGGCAATAAAGTAAACAAGGTATGTTATTTAACAGGCCAGATCTTGTGATTATCAGTTCCCTTGTTAGTAACCCAAGACTGTTTACTTCGTACACGATAGTGTCCTTGTTAGTAATTGGCAGCGTCGGCTCTTAGCTCATGGGGGCCTGAGGCGAACTTTCGAAATAGGCCCTCATACATAATGTGAAAAAAAAAAGATAATAAATAAAAGTAAAAAGAATTGTTGCCACCAAAATTTGAATTAAGAACCTCTAGTGAATAAGTCTAATATCATAACCACTACACCAACTCTTTTGAGTTAAAAGTGGCCCATAATACATCTTTGTTCTATTCTAGATATATCAATGTTGCTACCCCTTTAGTTTTGGGGCCCTGGGCCATCACCCAACATGCCTGCCCTGGGCCAGGGCCGCCCTGGTAATTGGGAGTTAGTTTGCTTGATATATCATAAGTGAAATGAGCCGGAATTTTTTTCCCATAGTTTAAGCTTGAAAATTAAGTAAATAGGCCAAGCAGCTTCATCGGTATCTTCCTTGTGGGTCCCACAACGTCTGGAATCAGAGATTTGTAGCACTCTTTGGAGTAAAATGGGTGTTTGCTAATCCATACCTTAAGATACTTGCATCTCCGGATTAGTTGTATTATAGGAAACATGGACATTCTTGCCATATCTTGTCTCGTCCCGTGTCAGACACGATAGAACAGAACTCTAATGTATATAGAGATACGCCAAGATTAGTTTCATATTAATTTTGTCATATCTGCATTGTCTCATGTTTGTGCCGAAGTCCACATGTCAAAGCTTGTTTACTGTTCAAGTACACTATTTGGAATTTGGGGGTTACAAAAAGTACAGTTTGCAAATTTTTATATAGTGATATTCTAAGATACCAACATGAGGATGAATATTCGACATTCTTTTCCCTCAAAAGAAACAATGAAATATTGTGTTCTAGAATTTGTATTTTTTGGACTGTTGGCAATCCATTGTTGTTGTCTATTACCCTATGGTAAACTTATATCAAAGATTATACCAAAATTAATATCTAACGTCTGTTTGCAGTAGGATTGACGGGAATCCCGTCTCTGGGAAGATTCCTAGCTTCATTGGTAACTGGACTCAACTCCAACGACTGTGAGTTCTACACCCAGTTTAAATTATCCTTTTTCACATGTCATAGTCAAAATCAGGCCCTCGGTTGATGTCTCGACTTTAACCTGGTGACAGAGATATGCAAGGAACTTCTTTAGAAGGCCCATTTCCACCTACTTTCCAGAACTTGAGCTCTATCACACAACTGTAAGAAGCAGTCACATTGTTTTGTACCCCATTTATATAGTCTGTTGAATTCTCCATGGTTATTTATTTTTCAATTTCCTGTGTTTCAGGACGGTTAGTGATTGGAGAGGGGGAGATGGAAAATTCCCTCAAGTGGAGAATATGAAAGGCATGTCATACTTGTGAGTGAGGATAATAAAGTTCATTGATCCTTTTTTTAGAGAAAATGGGTAGGTGCCAATCTCAGGAACACCTGGACTGGACACCCAACCAAATTAAAATTCTCCGTTCCTCCTACTATGTCACTTTTACTTGTTAAGTGGTTGAATAGATTATATGATGCAGATTCTTGAGGAACTTGTCCATATCCGGTCGAATCCCTGATTATCTTGGAACTTTGCCCAACCTAAAGACATTGTAAGTTCCTTAAAGTGTGATAGGTTATCTATCATCTTATCATTGCAAGTCAGTGTATCCCATAAGCGTCGGTGAAATCATCTACACTGAGATCTTTCATACGAAATAGCCAACATTAAAATGCAATGATGGTATCATCTTAACATTTCATACAACACTATAATTGAGACTGAAGGCCATTGATTGATATAAAAGCTATTGCATTGAAATGTTAATTATCTCCTTACCTTTCTTCCGTATGTTCTCTCTCCTGCAGAGACCTAAGTTTCAACAACTTAAGTGGGACAATTCCAGGAAGCTTTGTAGGCCTGCAATCAATTAATTATATGTAAGGATGTCCTTGCTTATGTATTGCATATTTTGATTCATCCCCAACTTGCTTCTTTAAGTAACAAGTTCTGGAAAATATGTTTATTATTTTTCTTGATTGACAAGAGTTATCTTTGGCTATCCTGTAGGTATCTTACTAACAACATGCTAGAAGGAAAAATCCCCGATTGGATCCTGGGCAACAAACAGAACTTGTATATTATGATTAGAACAAAATTTTAAGTTGCAGTTTGTTTGGTCACAAATAATTTCTGTCATCAAGCAAAGAAAGCATATGTATTATTTAATGAGACCTTGTTTTGCAGGGATGTATCCTATAACAATTTTACAGGATCCCCAGCACCATCCAGTTGTCAAGAAGGGAATGTGTAAGAATCCGCGCGCAATCTTGATTCTTGTTTTAGTGATCGTTTGGTCTTACTATGTTCATATTCTTAAAACTGTGGAAATCCAGAGTTCCCTAAACGAATAAGCAAAAGATAAAATCTACCACAATAGCAATCACAAGAATACAAGAATTTGACGTGGTTCAACCAACAGATTGGCCTACGTCCACGGGACAAGGGGAGAATATATCTATTGTACATTGGAGAGAACTTTACAAGAATTCATACAACTTTTATCGGATAGCACAAATTCTTTCTTACAAGAACTTTTTTTTCTCTTTCTATTCCCTTATTTTTCCTTATGCTCGACTCCTTAGAAAAAGCTCGCCAAATTAGGGTTATAAAGACCTTAATATAGCTCACATGTCTTTCCCAATGTAAGGAACAATCTTAACTGTCAAAAGACTTAGTAAATTTGACCCTTAGTAAATGTGACCTTTATGCTGAAAAATGCTCGAACCGGTATACCGGTTTGGGAAACCAGTAAGCTGGTTCATAGTGAGCACTTGTGCTCACTAACTGTTGGAAAAAGAGGTATACCATATGGTAAAAGAGGAATACAAAGGTATACTAGTTGACCAAAGAGATATACCAGTTACTATAGCACTGGGACCTTTGGCTCTTATTTTGAGTTCCATTGTTGTCTTTGACTTCTCATTAGCTTCTTTGATCACCAAATGATGCTCGTCTCTCTCTATTGTTGTATACAAGCCATACTACAGTAATCTCTACCTTGGCTTGAGTTCAACAACTGTCTTCTAAAATTTATTGCAAATTTCTTCGTGCTCCTTTAATCTTTAGTTTTTCTTTTAGTCTCCTGCATGAGCTACCACTTAAACCTTGTCACATCCCAAAACCAGAATACTGGAGAGCGAAAACGAACATAGACTAGCTACACATACAGAATAAACCAGTACCCAGAATATGGTTACGACTGTATACTAAACTTTAGGGGCAACTCTAGCAATCAATCAATTAACCTATTGGCCCATAGACGATCCTTAATTCTCAATCCAATATCAACACAAAGAATAAGAGTAGTATATAATGAAATGCACTAAGGCGTCCCAAAATGCAATTCAACACTACGAAGTCCAAAATTCAAAAAGAAAACTAGAACATAAAAGATAATATTACATACATAGCCATAAACTAGTCGTACATAGCCATAAACTAGTCGCGATCTAGAATTGTAATGATATTGTCTAAACGACTGGGAACAAGCTCCCGAGAATAAGAGCTAATAATTGCTCTAATAAAATGTTTAAAGAAACAAAAAGATAAAAGAGTGGTCGAAGGGATGGGAACCCACTCATGCTGCTCCTGGCTGCAGCTCTACGAGCGAGGACCATTAAGCAGGAAGTGGCGAAAGATCTTCGAGCTTTGCTACAAGATCTGGCCAAGCAAAACCAAAGTGGTTAATCCTCTAAATAACAAAGTATCATAAAGAAGCCCATAAGAAAAATCTAAATTCCAAGAAACGCAACAAAACACAAGCAATAAAGAAAACACATATGTTATAAGGAGAGTGTGAGAGAGTTGTGTTGTACCAAAGTACTATCTCGAATTAAAATATACACAGAGGAGCAAGCGGTACCAACGTATGTCCTTGAAATAGTAAAGATTGAAAATAAAACTAAACTTTGCTAGTGTCAACTAAGAAATACATATACCATAAATACATATTGATATAGCGTGACACACGTGTTGAATAGGGGAATAGATTCCCAAGTAGACGTGTCATGGTCTCATACATATGCATAGGTTATATCGCGTATATGCCTACTGTATAAAGCAATTAAGTCCAGGGCAAGGTATCACATGCTATACTTATCTTATCATATAGGTATATGCACCTGCTGATATAGGAGAATTAAGTCATGCATGAGTACATCGCAATCTTATACTTATAAAGTCATCGGGCTATATATAGAATATCGAACGAGCTTTGAATATCATATGTATCATAACTTGTATACAAATAATTTATCGTGATTTGTGCACATGGAAGGATACAAGCGTGCCACTACCAAGAAATAGAATAAGAATTGCAATACTATTTAATAATAAAATTTAAAATCTATAATATGAAGTATCATTATATATAATATAGTAATGTCTAGAGAAATTACTGACGGAAAGGATTACTAAGTTATCAGGGTAAAGAAATCAATCAAATACAAGCGAAGCTCTATATTAAAATTTAAAACATATACAAAATCGAATTCAAGCACTAATTCAACAAGATTAAACCCTAGTTAAAGTATAAGGAAGACGACACGAGAATCTGTACGCCAAAAAAGCAACTAAATACCACAAACTATCATGGTTCAGACTAGACGACATACCGATGGTATACCGCTTGTTTTGATACCAACAGTAATTCGCATGTTTTCGTGTCGAATTTTTGTGTCGATTTCAATCCTCCTCTATTACCGATTTTATTAGATTATGGATAAACCCTATATCCTAGATGACTGTGAGTGCAAGTGTCACATGGTGTCATAGCATTAATGGCGAGTTAGATGAATTTTTTGATTCTAGGTTTTGAAATAAATCTAATATATGATTTCGTGGTTTCTCAATTAAATTCATAATTAACATTGAAATAAATTCTAGCATGCTCGTTCCCTAATGTTTACAACAAATCAAAGAAAGAAAAACATCATGAAAGCATAGGTAAAGAAAACCAAAACGAGGCCGAGACCTCCATTATAGACAATAAGTACTTGCCTTGGGTAATGGAAATATAGGGTTTGATAGGATCTTCAAGTCCTCCTCGCTGGTCGTCGTAGGCACATGCTAAATCTCCTGGTTCTCCTAGGGTTGATCTCCAAAGAAAGGCAAGAAAAGTGAAACACAAGATACCTAGCTATAGGTTCCTATTTATAGGGAGTGGAGGATTAGGGTTAGCTTTCCTAGATTTAATCTAGGCCACAAAATACTAATTCTGATATACTTCAGATCATAACTTTGCAGCGAATCTTAACAAAATTCAATCAAATATTTTCAAAAATAATTTAAACAACAACCAATTGTGACCAAGAATAACACCGGTGATATACCGCTGGTTCAGAAATTTGCACAGTAAACCTAGTTTACTTGGACTAATTTGCTGCCAACAGGTCCTATAACTTGTCAAAGTATTAACTAGGGGTCTATTCATATCTAAAGGAGTCCAATTAGGGTATAGTATATACAAAAATCACAATTCATTTAGGTTACATAAGTTATTATTTGATTCATGATACAAAATTAAAAATTAAAAAAAAAACAAATTTTGGAAACACGAAGACCTCAATTATACCAAAAGTTCTACTTAATCATATAATCCACTACGAGTATGAAATCATGGGATCATTTGAGATCAGGAAAGTAGAAAAAAACGTAGATTCATAATTATACAAAGATTTTTCATAGTGCTATTGACGGTGGGAATCGTGGTGCTCTTATGTCCATTACCCTCACTACCGGAGCTTGTGTTAAAGATTAGGGAGCTGGATCTCTCATGGTGGTGTGGTTCTCTTTTGTCCTCTTGTTCTTGCTGTAATTTTTCGTGTTGTATCTGATTGTCGTGTTGCCTTTAGAACTTTGTCATAAGTAGGAAATTTGTGGTTCTGAATCTTATCAATCAATTCCAAGTTGAGACATTGTTGAAACCTTTGTGCTCTATCCAATCATGGCTACCATAAATGGAGCAAAATAATCGAGCCGTCAGAACTCAGCAGTGTACTCATTCACTATCCTGCTCTGTTGTTTTAAGTTGATGAACCTATATTACAATTCAAACTTGGTGGTGGAAGGAAAGAATTTCTTTTGAAATCTCCCTTTGAAGGTTGCCCAACTGATAGGTGTTGTAAGTGTTGCTTCATGTGTTGCCCATCAATCCCGGACAATGTCCATAAGTTGTAACTTCACAACTACCACTCTCAGTTGTTGGGACTGATGTTGCCTCCAATATATCCTTTGTATCGTGTACCATGCATATGAAGTTATTGCATCCTCGATTCCATGTCTATTCCATGGAAGAAGAGTGGGTTAAGCCTACGAAAGTTACCCTACTGTATTGGTAACCATCTGCCCCTAAGGTGAAGTATTGCCTGAATATGTTGTAATTGATTGATGAATTTTATTGATAGTCCTCTTGGTTTTAATAGCCTTACAGTCAATATTACAATGATGGAATATCCTGTGGCATATTCTGGCATACCAAATATGTCCGCAGGATATTCTAATATCCTTTATGCTAATACAATATACTAAATATGACATACTAAATATTCCAACATACTAAATATTCCAACACTCTCCTTCAAGATGAGCGAAAGATATTCACTAAGTCCATCTTGTCACATCCTCTAATCATGCTCACGGAGGTAAGTCCCTTGGTTAGTCCGTCTGCTATCTGATCCCTGGTCGGAACGTAGCCAAGCTCCAGCAATCCGCTATCCAGCTTCTCTTTGATGAAGAACCTATCAATCTCGATGTGTTTGGTCCTGTCATGCTGTACTGGATTGTTGGCGATACTAATAGCTGATTGGTTGTCACACCACAATTTTATCTTAGCTCCTTGATTCAGCTTCAGTTCTACCAGCATGTTCTTTAACCATAGCAGTTCTGCAACTCCCAGGACCATAGCTCTGTACTCTGCTTCCGCTGTCGATCTGGCTACTACAGGTTGCTTCTTACTCCTCCAGGAGACTAGGTTGCCTCCTACGAATATGCAATATCCTGAGGTAGACCTTCTGTCATCGGCACAGCTAGCCCAGTTAGAATCACAGTAGCCTTCAATGCTTACGTAATTTTTTTTCTTGAATATCAGTCCCGTTTCGGAGGCACCCTTCAAGTACCTCAGGATATGGTACACTGCATCCATATGACCCTTCCGTGGGTCGTGCATGTAGCGGCTCACCACACTCACTGCAAAACATATATCAGGTCGTATATGGCTCAGATAGATCAACTTGTCCACCAGTCTCTGGTATCTGTCTCAATCAACTGGGTCTCCAGCCTCGGCCTCTAACTTGAACCTCTGGTCTATTGGCGTTGCTGCAGGTTTACACCCCAACATCCCTGTCTCTATAAGAAGGTCCAGTGCATACTTCCTCTGAGAGAGAACAATTCCTTCTGTGTCCCGAGCGATCTCTATCCCAAGGAAGTAGCGAATAAGACCAAGGTCCTTCACCTTGGTCCTATCAATCTCGATGTGTTTGGTCCTGTCATGCTGTACTGGATTGTTGGCGATACTAATAGCTGATTGGTTGTCACACCACAATTTTATCTTAGCTCCTTGATCCAGCTTCAGTTCTACCAGCATGTTCTTTAACCATAGTAGTTCTGCAACTCCCAGGACCATAGTTCTGTACTCTGCTTCCGCTGTCGATTTGGCTACTACAGGTTGCTTCTTACTCCTCCAGGAGACTAGGTTGCCTCCTACGAATATGCAATATCCTGAGGTAGACCTTCTGTCATCGGCACAGCTAGCCCAGTTAGAATCACAGTAGCCTTCAATGCTCACGTAATTGTTCTTCTTGAATATCAGTCCCGTTTCGGAGGCACCCTTCAAGTACCTCAGGATTTGGTACACTGCATCCATATGACCCTTCCGTGGGTCGTGCATGTAGCGGCTCACCACACTCACTGCAAAACATATATCAGGTCGTATGTGGCTCAGATAGATCAACTTGCCCACCAGTCTCTGGTATCTGTCTCGATCAACTGGGTCTCCAGCCTCGGCCTCTAACTTGAACCTCTGGTCTATTGGCGTTGCTGCAGGTTTACACCCCAACATCCCTGTCTCTATAAGAAGGTCCAGTGCATACTTCCTCTGAGAGAGAACAATTCCTTCTGTGTCCTGAGCGATCTCTATCCCAAGGAAGTAGCGAAGAAGACCAAGGTCCTTCACCTCAAATTTCCTGCCAAGCTTTTTTTTGAGTCGGACGATCTCCTGCTCATCATCTCCAGTGATAATCATGTCGTCCACATACACCGCAAGCATGGTGATGTGGCCTTCACTCCGTCTAAAGAATACAGTATGATCAGCATTGATCTGCTGATATTCCATCCCTATCATCGCCCTCCTGAATTTGTCAAATCACGTCCAAGGAGACTGCTTTAGTCCATAGAGGGACTTCTTCAACCTGCAGACATTGTCCACTGTCTGGTTGGTGCTGAATCCTGGTGGTATCTCCATGTATACCTCCTCCACCAGATCCCCATGAAGAAATATATTTTTTACATCCAGTTGGTGTAGCTTCCATCCACCATTCGCTATCAAAGAAATCAGGGTCCTGACAGTACTCATCTTTGCAACTGGTGCAAAGGTCTCGTTATAGTCGATATCGTACGTCTGACTGTATCCTTTTGCCACCAGTCGAGGTTTGTAGCGCTCAAACTGTCCATCTGGATTCTGCTTCACAGTAAAGACCCACTTGCATCCGACTGTGCTCTTTTCCTCTGGCAGTCTCATTAGCTCCCAAGTGTGGTTCTTCTCAAAAGCTCCAATCTCCTCGAACATTGTCGCTTTCTACTTTGAATCGTTCTTGACAACCTGCCAATTGTTAGATACAGTAATACTATCCAAAGGTACAATAAATGTTCCATAAGAAGAAGAGATATGGTCATAAGAAACAAACTGAGCAAGGTCCCAACCATATATGTACGGAGGATTTCCTGCATTACTTTGAGTGGTCCTCCGTACTGATAATGGTGTGGGAGGAGTAGGGAGAATGATAACACCTGAAGGGAAAGCTGGTGGTAGTGTAGGTGTCTAGGAAGTCGAGACGGACACAAGCAAGGGACTTGGCACTGGCACTGTAGGTACTGGTCCTACAGTTTGCTACCTCTCCTGCTGTAGGTAACTAACTCCCCCTGAGCCTTAGGCCTAACACCTCTCATCTCCTCCCCCTGTTCCTTTTCACCTTCCTGCTCCTCCTCAACCATGCCTCCATGCCAAACTCCTAAATCGGGTACCACCGAGCTCTCTTTCTCCCCCTCTCATCTCATACTGGCAGTATTAGGCGTGTGGTTTGATGTTACCTCCTGACGGTAGTATAGCTCATGCTCCCGGAAGTGGACATCCATACTTACAAACTTCTTCTTTTTCACTGGACTCCAGCACACATATCCCTTCTGAGTCGTCGAGTAGCACTTGACTGCTCTAGGATCAAGCTTCCCAACTGACGGCATGTTGTCCTTCACAAAACATACGCACCCAAACACCTTCAGTGGGAGTATCCCACTATTATTGTCTTGCAATATTTTACATGGGAACTTCCATCCCAGGACCTTCGAAGGCATTCTGTTGATTAGTTGAGCTGCTGTCAACACTGCATGCCCCACAGACTCTGTAAGACATTCATGTTGATCATCATGCTTCTTGCGACCTCCAGAAGGTGTCTGTTCTTCCTTTCTGCTATGCCATTTTGTGTAGGTGTGGGTGGTCTATCCCGTGTGCTGACAAGTATTTTGCACGTGTTCTGTTTGTATACTCTGTTTCATTGTCAGACCTCAGTACCTTCACAATTATCCCATACTGAGTCTGGACATGTTTGTGAAAATCTCGAAAACAAGTAGGTATATCACTCTTATTTTTCATCAAGTACAACCAGGTGACACGAGAAGCCCAATCAATGAAGAAAACAAAGTACTTACAACCATTCATAGTATTAGTGGCACATGGACCCCAAACATCAGAGTGTACTACCTCAAAAACAAAAGAGCTCCTATGACCCGTACCAATATATGAACTCATAGTAAGTTTGCCTAACTCGCATGCATCACATACTAGTTTCTCTTTATTTGATTTTTCATAAATATCTGGATACAATTTACTTAAAGTGTCAATGGAGAAATGTCCCAACCTCATATGATGGAGTATTAAAGTATCCTCGGCCCTCATCTGCAGTCCTCCCATACTAGCCTTCTCTGCCATAGACATTAGTGCTGAGTCCAGTCATTCTCGATCCAGGTACCACAGTCCCTTATGCCAAGCCAGTCCCAAGTCTTCGTCCCGTCTCTTTCTCCTTGAAGATCACCTTAGGGATATCAAAAGAAACAATGCATTTAAGTTGAAGGATTATAGAACTAATGGACAAAAGACTGACTGAAAAGGATGGAGCATATAAAATATTGGATAATTTTTCTGAACATATATAATTAATAGTACCCTTACCGACCACTGGCTGAAAAGTGCCATCAGCTGTCTGAATGTTGTCTGCTGATGCTAGTTGAGTATATGAGGAGAATTTACTAGCATTCTCCGTCACATACCGAGATGTCCCGAGTCGATAATCCAGTATGACGATTTAAGGGAAGCAATAGATGCAAGAGCAAGTGAGTCGTTAGTACCTTCTAATGGATGGATATACATGACGGTGTTGCCTCCAGCGAAGAATGAGGGGGATGCCTTCTCTGTTGTGCCCCTCCTGTCTCCATCATTTGACGTTCGTTGCTTCCTTCTGAGCATCTCCAGCATGTCCACCAGTGCCTGATCCTCCTCGGTAAAGGTGCCGCCAGCTCCTCCATCTCCTTCTGCTTCCAGAAGGTTCGCCCGATAACATCCTCGACCGTCTCGTCGACCGCCTCGTCGACCCCCACGACCACGGCCATGTCCTCCAAAATGTTCTCGTCCACCGAGTTGTCTCCGCCCACCACCTGAATCTCCCTTCTTAGGTGGCTTGGTACAAGTATACCGATGGTAGCCCATCTCCCTACAGTTATAGCACTGTCGGTTGTATTGCCAGGCCTCTTCCTTATGCCCTGTGTCGTCCGAGCTGGTGGCCGTCAGTGCTGACTTTGCTTCAGGAGGACCACATGTCCCCGTCTGTAGTCTGATGCGTGTTTTCTCCTACATCATGGCTGAGATAGCCTCATCAAGAGTGGAGATCTTCGATTGGGCGAGAAGTAGGGTCGTCCTTTGAGCAAATGCTGCAGTCAGTCCTTTGAGAAATTTTATTGTCCTCTCCTGTAGACATACATGTCTCTCTTTACACTTCGGGTCCCCGCAGCTTGTCTGATCTGAGGTGTGATCGTAATCCAGCAACAGACGCTCCGACTCCGTGGCATACACATGCACCATCTTCTCTCCCTGTACGGTATCGTCGATCTTCCCCTTGATCTAGAAGATGCGTAAGTTGTTTCCCACATCATTATAGATCCGCCTCAACTTCTTTCTCCCACACATCTTTCACCATTTCAATGCCGTCTACTGTGGCGGCAATAGACTGGACTAAGGAGTTGAGAAGCCAGATGTAGATCACCATATGAGTGGACTTTCACTCGTCGTGTCCTGCCGAGCCCTCGTCCGGCTCTGTCTTCTCGCCCGACAGGAACCCCTCCAGGTTCTTTCCTACGAGGGTTTCCCTTATCCGCCGTGACCAACTCAGATAGGTAGCTGGTCCATCCAGCTTCAGATCGATGGAGGAAAGCTCCAACCTCGTCGACGTTCGTGTCGTGCTCTCACCAGCCGACATCTTCATTAACTTCATCAACGTCGCAACCTCCGCAGGATCCAGCTTCTTGATGATCTTCTCCATCGATCCTCCTCTTCGATGATCACGTCACACGACTCACGTTCTTTTTCGTCGTTCGCTTCTAGATTCGAACATATTTTTTATCAGATCTAGGCCTTCGGTGTCAACTTTCGGAACGATCTGAACAGCGGTGACGCGAGTGCCGTCGCGTACGTCAGTGTCAGCAACAGCCGCAGGAGCCGTGTGCGCTGTGGGGGAGGGGGCGTCCGGCACGCGTGCAGCAGCAGTCGCAGGGTACATGGGGGCCGCGGAGGCTCTGGCCACACGCGCGTGGGCTTTGGTCGCGTGTGGGAAGGGGGGTAGCGGCTAGGGTTAGGGTTTGGTAGGAATAGCGGAGGGGTGGGTCAGTTGGTGGCGGCTGGGATTAGGGTTTATGGAAATCTGGCTCTGATACCATGTTGTAATTGATTGATAAATTTTATTGATAGTCCTCTTGGCTTTATATAGCCTTACAGTCAGTATTACAATAATGGAATATCCTGTGGCATATTCTGGCATACCAAATATGTTCCCAGGATATTCCAATATCCTTCATACTAATACAATCTACTAAATATGGCATACTAAATATTCCAACAGAATCCCTTGCTGAAACATCATATTTCCATGTCTTGATAACATCCAATAATGCATAGGTATCTGGTGGTTCCTGAATTGCTGGTTAGACTAGTGGGACACGTTGTTGTGCTCCGAGCTATACCCCTGCGGACTGGTAACCTCTATATTGTTGCTGACCTCTGTTATGGTTGAACCACTAATCCCTCCTCGGCTGGTTTAGACGATTCGGGTGAAGTATCTCTCAAAGAAGGGGATAGGATATATCAATAACAAAACGGAGTTAGAAAATAATATCAAGCTATTCGCAAGTCAAAGGGTCGGTGTCGAAGATGTGCAAGTGGAGTTTCAAAGGATTGTTTGGATTGAGATATTATAAACTCTGACACCCTACAAGTCTGAATACAAACCTGCATGGGTCACCACTTAAACCTTGGCACGTCCCAGTATCGGAATACTGGAGAACGGAAGGGATGTAGGTCAGCTACGCATACGGAATACACCAGTATACAAAATATGGTTTTTAAGCCCCCACCCCCTAACATTAAAATTTTACTATATGGGGGAGGGGTTTGACTAAATAACAGGGCATAATTAATCGAATAAATAGCAACAGAAACAAACACGCAATATTTAACGTGGTTCAGTCAAGCTCGACCTACTCCACTGGACAAGGAAAGAAATAATTTAATTGAATCAACAAGAGAACCTTACAATGATTATACATAATACCGCAATACGAAACCCTCCCTCAATGAGATCTCCAACCGAGCTCTCTCCTTCTTCCTCTTGATGACTCCCTTAATGGTCTCTAAGTGTTGGGAAAAACAAGACCTTTTCCGTCTTTGTGATGAGATGAGAATAAAAAAAATAGAAATTGGAAAAGAAGAGAAAACTAAAGATTGCACACACAAGATTTACCGAGGTTCGGCTCAATGTGAGCCTACGTCCTCCGTCCGCCCCTTCTCCGCCGTTTTCGCTATAATCAAATGAAAGATTACAAGGGCATTCTCTCAAGTTGGTACAACTTAACTTGAGGATCACTATCTCTCTCACAAACTCATTTTGAGTGGATTACAGTGTGAGGATTACAAGTTGTGTTGTTCTTCTACTTGTTGTGTGTTTCAATCTTCACCATCTCCCCTCTATTTATAGGGAGGATATGCCTCTTGGGTACATCACATTCATTGCATGGAGAAGTCCAAAGGTCAGCCCTTCCATCTCCCAAGATTCGTTCTTCCATTCCCCCAATGCATGGAGAAAGACAATACATTTATTGCATGCAAGCTGAATGCATGCAGAATATTAAAAGATAGGCTACTTCAGATGGTCATAACTTCTTCAATACACCTTCAAATAACCTGGTTCAAAGCTTGAATGAAAGATAAAACTTTGCTCAACAAATTTCGTATTGAAGACCGAGCCATGAAATGACTGAAACATATCCAAAACAGCCTCCCAAAACTGAATCTTGTCACAAAAACTGCACCCAGAAAATGACTAAGTACTTGGCCAAACCCAATCATGAGTGACCGATTTCCATGGATCAAATCCATATTGTTTTATCACGGGGATGGACCCCGTTCCCATCAATCTCCCCCTCCATCCTCATGAGGAGAAAATTTTCAAACAATAGTCATACCTGCCTTCCTACGGCAAAAGTCATGCTTCTCTTTTGGTAGAGGGTTCGTTATCATGTCACACGAATTTTGTCTTGTATCAATCTTCTGAATGTGTATCAGGCGATTCTCTAAAGCATCTCTGATCCAGTGATGTCGTACATCGATGTGCTTTGTCCTTGAGTGATAGGTAGCATTTTTACTCAAGTCAATGGTGCTCTGACTGTCACAATATAACATGTACTTCTCTTGCTTGATAGATAACTCCTTCAGAAAATTTTTCATCCACAAGAGCTCCTTGCTAGCTTCTGTAGCAGCGATATATTCAGCTTATGTGGTGGATAGAGCGATACACTTTTGCAGCTTTGATTGCCATGATACGGCTCCCCCTGCAAAGGTAAATAAGTATCCTGATGTGGACTTTCTTTTGTCCATGTCATCTGCCATGTCAGAATCAGTGTAACCTTCCAAGATAGGTTTTCCATCTCCAAAACATAAAAAATATTTAGAGGTTCCTCTAAGATATCTTAGAATCCACTTTACTACTTCCCAATGTGCTTTACCAGGATTGGCAAGAAAACAACTTACCACTCCAACTGCATGTGCTATGTCGGGTCTTGTACAAACCATAGAGTACATCAAACTTTCGACGGCTGAGGCAAATGGAATGCTCTTCATTTCCTCGTTCTCTTTCTCATTTGAAGGACTTTGTCTTGTACTTAGCTTAAAATGAGCTGCTAGCGGTGTGCTGACTGGCTTAAAGTTCTCCATATTGAACCTCTCCAGAACACGTTCAATGTATCTTTCTTGTGATAGTCACAACTTTCTCACACTTCTGTCCCAAGAGATCTTCATTTCCAATATATGTTATGCTGCTCCTAAGTCCTTCATGTCAAAGGACTTGCTCAATTCTTTCTTCAACCTGTCAATCTTAGACATATCTTTTCCAACAACAAGCATATCATCAACATATAAAGAGAGAATAATGAAATCATCATCAGAGAACTTCTGGATATAAACACAGTGATCTGCAGATGTTCTTTTGTACCCATGGTCAAGCATAAAAGAATCAAACCTTTTATACCACTGTCGCGGTGCGTGCTTGAGCCCGTACAAGCTCTTCTTCAATTTGCAAACCAATTGTTCTTTGCCCTTTACCTTGAAACCCTCTGGCTGCTCCATATAAATTTCTTCCGCCAAGTCACCATGGAGGAATGCAGTCTTCACATCTAACTGCTCTACTTCAAGATCTTGGAAAGTAACAAGACCAAGAATAACCCGAATAGAAGACATCTTGACAACAGGAGAAAAAATTTCTTCATAGTCAATACCTTGCCTTTGACTGAAACCTTTCACCACGAGGCGAGCTTTGTACTTGACTTGGTCATTTCCTTCATTCTTGATTTTGAACACCCAATTGTTCTTCAAGGCTTTTCTGTTCTTTGGTAGCTCCACCAAGTCATAAGTGTGGTTCTTATGCAAAGAATCCATCTCCTCTTGCATAGCTTTCTTCCACTTTGCACGATCTTTATGTACTTGTGTTTCATGGAAACTTTCTGGTTCACCTGCATCTGTCACCAAAGTATACTCTGAAGCAGGATATCTAGTTGAGGGTTGTCGTTCTCTCTCTGACCGTCTCAACTGAGGTGCTGGTGGTTGATCCATATCTGGTGGCTCTGCATGTTCATGCTCCCCCTGATCAATACTTGGGGAACCTGCAATTTCTTCTTCTTCTTGCACATCTTGAAAATTATTATTTTCTGGCATCGGAGAAGGAACAACAATCGGTGTGAAAATTGGATCTGGAACGATGTGAGTGTTTTGTGGCTCTTCTTTTTCAAAATCTGTAAGTGTTTGATCTTCACAAAATACAACGTCCTGCTTCTCACAATTTTCTTGTTTATAGGATCCCACAACCTATATCCAAATTCATCATTTCCATATCCTAAGAAGATGCATGGAATGGCTTTATCGTCAAATTTTGTTCTTTTCTCCTTAGGTACATGCACAAATGCCTTGCACCCGAACACACGCAAGTGGGAATAGGAAATGTCCTTTCTACTCCAAACCCTTTCTGGAATATCTCTATCCAAAGGAACTGAGGGGGATAAGTTTATCAAGTAGCAAGCGGTTCGTACTGCTTCTCCCCAAAATATTTTTGGTAATTTAGCTAAGGATAGCATACTCCTTATCCTTTCTACAATTGTGCGGTTCATCCTTTATGCAACCCCATTGTGTTGTGGTGTGTGAGGGACAGTCTTTTGGTGTCTACTACCATATTTAGAACAATAATCTTCAAACATTCTTGAAGTATATTCACCACCATTATCCGTGTGAATACACTTCAAGAGCTTTCCAGTTTCTCTTTCAACTTTGGTATGGAAATCTTTGAAAACTTCAAAGACTTGATCTTTGGCTTTTATGACATATACCCACACCTTTCTAGATGCATCATCTATGAAGGTCACAAAGTAAGAGGCACCACTAAAGGTCTACATTTATGGGTCCACACACATCCGAATAGACTAAGTCCAATACATCGGATTTTTTTTGTTATAATTTTTAACAAAAGCTACCCGGTGTTGTTTTCCAATTAAGCAATGATCACAGTGAGATAATGTTGTACCTTGTATGGATGGAAGTAGTTGTCGCCTTGCGAGAGTTTGTAGTCCTTTCTCGCTCATGTGACCAAGTCGCTTGTGCCATAGAGGTACCTTCCACTGTTCCAAGTGCATCATTCTCTAAGTGGAACTGAGTCTTGTAGAGAGTGCAACACTTCTTTCCTCTCGCCAGTACAAGTGATCCTTTGGTAAGCTTCCAACATCCTTTACCAAAGCTGCTTGCGTATCCTTCTTCATTAAGCTTGCCAGTGGAGAGAAGATTGAGACGAAAATCGGACACAAATCTAACATCTTTTAGAACCATCTTTGTTCCAAGGTTAGTGGTAACACAAATATTTTCGATGCCAAGAATTTGAGAAGAGTCTTTGTTATCCATTTTTACCGTTCCAAGGTTACCTTCACAAAGCGAAGTGAAGTAGTCCTTTTGGGGAGTAGCATGGTAGGAGGCACCAGAATCAATCACCCATTCTGAGTCTTGGCAATTGAGATTTGCACATTCTTCTTCACATGCCGAGAAAAGCACAATTTCATTGTCAGTGGCAACGGCTGCACTTTCATTTTCTTGCTTCTCATTGGTCCTTCCTTCCTTTTGTTCTCGTTTGAGCTTGCGATATTTTCGTTTTATGTGTCCATTCTTTCCGCAGTGATAGCAACTAATGTCCTTTCTGACCTTCAATTTTCCTCTCGACTTGTCTCGGTTCTGAGGTTGTCGGCTTTTGCTCCTTTCCCTATTCTCGGTGACAAGGGCATGAGAATGGGAGGACCCGGATGACTTTCTTCGAATTTCTTCATTCAGAAGGCTGCTTGTAACTTGGTTCATAGATACAACTCCGTCAGGTGCGGAGTTACTAAGAGACACCACTAGAGTCTTCCAACTATCCGGTAACGAGCTAAGTAGAAGAAGGACTTGAAGCTCGTCGTCCAACACCATCTTCATGGCTGCAAGTTTATTTATAATACTTTGAATTTCATTCAGATGTTCAGATATGGAATCACCTTCCTTGAACTTGAGATTGACAAGCTTTCGGATCAAGAAAGCTTTGTTGCCGGCAGTCTTCCTCTCGTAGAGATCTTCAAGTTTCTTTCACATGCTGTTTGTCGAAGTCTCATTTGACACATGGTAGAATACAGTATCATCCACCCATTGTCGAATGGTACCGATGGTCTTCCGGTCGAGCTTCTTCCACTCTTCCGCCGTCATGGACTCCGGCTTGGAAGATTCACCTTCAACCGGTGCATAGAGGTCCTTGCAATAAAGAAGGTCCATCATCTTCGCCTTCCATATCATCCAGTTGCGGCCATTCAAGCTGATCATACGAATGCCCCCAATGGGAGTCTCCATCTCAACACAAGAAGATTAACAACCTAGCTCTGATACCACTGTTGGGAAAAACAAGACCTTTTCCGTCTTTGTGATGAGATGAGAATAAAAAAATAGAAATTGGAAGAGAAGAGAAAACTAAAAGATTGCACACACAAGATTTACCGAGATTCGGCTCAATGTGAGCCTACGTCCTCCGTCCGTCCCTTCTCTGTCGTTTTTACTATAATCAAATGAAAGATTACAATAACATTCTCTCAAGTTGGTACAACTTAACTTGAGGATCATTATCTTTCTCACAAACTCACTTTGAGTGGATTACAAGTGTGAGGATTACAAGTTGTGTTGTTCTTCTACTTATTGTGTGTTTCAATCTTCACCATCTCCCCTCTATTTATAGGGAGGATATGCCTCTTGGGTACACCGCATTCATTGCATGGAGAAGTCCAAAGGTCAGCCCTTCCATCTCCCAAGATTCGTTCTTCCATTCTCCCCAATGCATGGAGAAAGGCAATACATTAATATTGCATGCAAGCTGAATGCATGCAGAATATTAAAAGATATGCTACTTCAGATGGTCATAACTTCTTCAATACACCTTTAAATAACCTAGTTCAGAGCTTGAATAAAAGATAAAACTTTGCTCAACAAATTTCGTATTGAAGACCGAGCCAAGAAATGAATGCAACATATCCAAAACAGCCTCCAAAAACTGAACCTTATCACAAAAACTGTACCCAGAAAAATGACTAAGTACTTGGCCAAATCCAGCCATGAGTGACCGATTTCCATGGATCAAATCCATATTGTTTTATCATGGGGATGGACCCCGTTCCCATCACTAAGAACTCTCTTGCAGGCCTCGTTTTCTTTAAAGTCTCCTTAAGCCAACCAACCCTAGGGCTGGAGGAGATCCTTAAATAGGATCCCCAACCTTTCTCAAAAGTCATGAGCAATCTTGACCGTTGGATGCATCATTTTAGACCTGAGCCGCACGAAAATAACCAGCTCCGACTAATATACTGCAAGTATAGTATAGCCTCTCCCACCCACCCCCATCCCGAACTTGATGGAATTTTATGTGGACATACCAGTGTACGGGCGATATAGTATTGCCATATTCCACTGGATACTAAATTTGGCTGTAAGCACCCCCCTATCGATATGCATCGACTCCTGCCGGCCTTCTCTGATCATCGGACGGCGCCCGTAGTACTCCATAGTTGAACACAAGCCATATAAAACACAACACTTATCTTAGTTTTCTTTTATCTTTTGCTTGCAGGAACTTGGTCTCCAGCTACATGTCCGTAGATAGCAACTCGTACGTCGTAAGCTTCTGTATTTTTTTACACTATTACTTCATTCTGGGTTGTTTCTAGACGTACTATGATGTAACTGTTAGCTAAATAATTATTCTTGGCATAATTTCCAGTCCCTTATTTTCTTAGGATAATGGCATGCTTACGGAGGAACCAACCTTGTTCAAAGAAACCAACAAGTGGGTTGGAAACCTGTCCAAGACTAACTTGAAGTCACAACTTAGTTCTGCCATAAACATTGGCTAAACTATTCTTATCTCAGTGATCACTGATGATTTTTCTTCGTAACTTCCACAGATTTTAACTTGTTCATAAATTGTGGTGGTAACAAGGTGATTATTGGGGACCATGAATATGAAGATGACTCATCGCCACTTGGACCAACAAGATACGCAATTTCTGAGAGTAGTAAATGGGCTAGCAGTAGTGCAGGATCATTCCTGGACAATGACCATGAAAGGTACACTGCTACAAGTGTATCAGCTTTGAGTATGCCTAACTCAAAATTGTACACGACAGCTCGGCTCAGTCCAGTCTCCCTCAAATACTATGGTCTTTGCTTACAAAAGGGAAACTATAATGTCAGTCTCCACTTTGCTGAAATAATGTTCACGGATGACAAATCATATTACGGCATTGGCAGGCGATTATTTGATGTATCAATTCAGGTGAATTTTCCTATCATGTTAGCTGTCATTCCAACCATCATTGTAGTCTTATTTTGCGTTAAGGCAGAGAGAGTATCCCTAAGTCACAGTTGGTGTTATCCAGTGTCTCCTCACAAGAATGAAAATTTACAAGTCTAATCATTTTATTATTTGTCATGCATTCCTACTAATTCATAATATTTGGAGAAATGAACATACCATTACTTCTTCTAAGATTTGGCATATTATGAAAGTATAATATGATATTGTTTCTTTTATATCTAATTTGGTGGGTGGGTGGTGATGATGGTGGGGGGGGGGGGGGGGGGGGGGGGGGGGGGGGGGGGGGACGTACTCTCTGTTCATTTTTTCAAAAGAAATATGCTATTGTTTCTTAGGAAAATCAGGTACAGAACAGATACCATGGTCTGATTTTGTACGAATTTTTTTTTTCTAGGCCTTGTCCTTTAAATATGAATAATGGTAAGTGGAAGATAAACTTGTAAAGGTTGGCGTTCATATGCAGATTGCAGACATGACTAGTCTATATTATCGTCCATTTGTAAGGAAGTTTATTATGCTGCAGATGTATTAACAGGTCCAAGTGTGGAGACTCTCATGGAATATGTAGATTAACATCATTAACTTAGATGAGCATTACTATGGTCCATGATTGATTAACCTAAGATGAACCATTTTCTATGCTTATGTGTTGATCAGTTGATTGGTGTTAAAGAAGGTTGCTCTGTTAAGAAGAACTAAGAATCCAATTGACTATGTACTAAATTATCCGATTTGGATGTTAGAAATAAAAAATAAAACCAGAACGAGTTTTGGGTTGCATTTCCAATTTAAAATATGAAACTGGAATTAGTTTCGATCAGGTTAAGTTTGGTGATACTTGGTTTCCGGTTCGGATTCGGATTTCTTCTTCTTTTTTCGAAACTGTTACTTATGTCTAACCCGATATCATCTTGAAAAATTTCACACAGAAAAATGTAGATGAATGTTTCCTTGCAAGATACGAAAGGAAACAAATAAGAAAAATTTCGAAATAAGATAGATTGGCAAGGTCCTGACAGTAACAACATTCTGAAATAAGATGGAACTAACAAGATTTTCAAAGTAAACCTTGACAATTAGTTTTCCTTTTACATAGTTTCCTTGTATTTACATCCTTGATTCTTGGAGAATATTATGAAATAAGATAGATACATGTTGTTTTTTATATGAAGAGATAAAATGTTATCATATTATACTAAGATATAATGCATGGTTTAAAGTATTGGCCGATATTGATCCGATACGGCCGATACCGATACGGTTTGGCATGTCCCGATCCGATACCCACCGATACCCGATACTGACCGATACCGACATTGGGGCTCTCTCTTCCGGTCAATTTGGCAAAGAAAATTAAACGAAAAAGACAAATCAACAAGGGTTTAAAACATAATAAGGTTGTAAAAGCATGTAAAAGAAGAAAATCAATCTATTGTATGTAAACCAACCGGTAAGGGTGACTACCAATTTCAAAACTACTAAGAAATAACACTAAAAATACTTAAAATTATGCCTAAATGTATAAAATATATGTTTTTAAATGCAAATAATTATTTATATTCCGATACCAAAAAATCCGATATTCCGATCCGAAACTGCCGATACTACCGATATCGCCGATACCAGTACTCTTAGGAATAATCCGATACCGGTTCCAATACCGATACTGTGAACCTTGATATAATGCATTATTTTTGTTTAACTGGATCTGGCTAGACATTATGATTGCCATATTAGCAATTAACAAATAAGCCGGTTTGATTAATGTCTTACATATTCTTCGTAATGCTTTATTAATTTGTAAATGAAATAATTTCATTCTCGTACTGCTTTTCTCCTCTTACTCATGTATGGTTGTACCCTAAGTTTTTTGTTTGAATGATGAGTTCGTACCCCCAAAACGGAACTGATGTCATGTGTTTTAATATGATAATGCCTTTAATTTACGCAGGGAAAAAAGGTTTTGCAAGACTTCAATATAGCAAAAGAAGCTAATGGCACTGCTAAGGAAGTTATTAAGACATTTAAAGCTGATGTCGATGGCACTTTGGAGATCCATCTTCAGTGGGTTGGGAAAGGGACTACTACTGTTCCACGGAGAAGTGTATATGGACCTCTTATATCAGCCATTTCAGTCACACCAAGTTAGTTAGTTTCCTTTGCTTGTTCCTTTACAATTCTCTCATTGATGGTGTTGATTAGTTGTTTCCTTCATGTAGACTTCACGCCTGATACAGGCGATAGCAGCAAGCTATCAGTTGGAGCTATAGTGGGCATTGTTGCTGCAGTTTGTATGGTTATTCTGTTGAGCTTGACCATACTTTGGTTTTGCCTAAGAAGAAAAAATGCTGAAAATAATGGTAAGATAATGAACCAATTCATCCAATTCCTATTTTATGTATAAATTTTGGTAAATCCAGTTTATATAATGAAGTGCTATTTTCTTTCCATTTTCTAATTCTGCTTCTTTTGTCTTATGTTGTTGTGGGGTTGGGGAGATGCAGAACTCAGGGGTGTAGAGTTGCAGACCGGTCATTTCAGCTTGAAACAAATTAAATCTGCCACTAGCAATTTTCATCCTGCAAATAAGATAGGTGAAGGGGGGTTTGGTCCAGTTTATAAGGTAATGAATGATTTTCTCAGTAATGCATTCATGAGTAACTGTTACATCCTGAAGTATTTTCTTCTCATTGTATTGTGGTTCTTGTAGAGAATAATTGTTGTATATTTTATTGATTGGCTACTCTACTACTTATAGGGAGTCTAGCTCCTCTTCATACTACATTTTTTCAATGTGGGACTAAGTCCCTTATTAGTTCTCAACACTCCCCCTCAAGATGGACGATAGATATTAATCATTCTCATCTTGTTACATAGCTTCGACAGACTTAATGAACTAAGACCCTTAGTCAGACAGTCTGCCACTTGTTCTTCTGAGCGAACATGATCAATCTTCAGTATCCCTTGTTCCAGCTTCTCTTTGATGAAGAATCGATCGATCTCGATGTGCTTCGTTCTGTCGTGCTGAACTGGATTGTTAGCTATACTTATTGCAGCTTGACTATCGCTCAGAAGACGTAACGGTGCTCCCTTGTCCAGCTTCAACTCTGTCATCAATGCTTTCACCCACAACAACTCCGACACTCCTAAAGCCATTGCTCTGTATTCTGCTTCAGCTGTAGACGGTGCTACCACTGACTGTTTCTTGCTTCTGCATGAGACCAAGTTTTCTCCTACAAAGACAATATCCCGTGGTAGACCTTCTATCATCTATGCAGCTCGTCCAGTCTGCATCGCAGTATCCCTCAACTTCTATACATCCATTCTTCTTGAACCATAGCCCTTTCCCCGGCGTCCCTTTCAGATATCTCAAGATCTGAAACACTGCATCCATATGACCTGTTCTTTGATCATGCATGTAGCGGCTTACTACACTCACCGCAAATGAGATATCAGGGCGAGTGTGCCCCAGATAAATCAATCTTCCTACAAGTCGTTGATATCTTTCACGATCAACTGGCTCTCCTGCTTTTGCTCCCAACTTGCACTTCTGGTCAATTGGAGTGACTGCTGCTTTGCATCCCAGCATCCCTGTCTCCTTCAGCAGATCTAGTGCGTATTTTCTCTGTGAGAGAACAATTTCTTGTTCACCTTCACACACCTCGATACCTAGAAAGTACCTCATCGCTCCTAAATTCTTCACCTCAAACTCCTTCGCGAGTTTTGACTTCAGCTTAGCGATCTCGACTTCATCATTACATGTTATTACTATATCATCCACGTATACAACAAGTATAGTGATGTGGCCTCTTGCATGCTGAAGAAAGACCGTATGATCTGCATTTGCTTGATGGTATCCCATGCCTGTAACAGCCTTTCTGAATCTATCAAACCAGGCTCGAGGAGATTGCTTGAGTCCATATAGCAACTTCTTTAGTTTGCACACTTTTCTATGCGATGTTCCTCCGTCTGATTCTGTAGCGTAGTACCCTGCGGGAGTTCCATGTACACTTCTTCTTGTAGGTCCCCATGGAGAAAGGCATTCTTCAAATCTAACTGGTATAGCTTCCACCCATAGTTTGCTACAATGGAGACCAGAGTTCTTACGGTGCTCATTTTTGCTACTGGAGCAAACGTCTCATCATAGTCGATGCCATATGATTGTGTGTATCCTTTTGCAACCAACCTTGCCTTGTATCATTCCACTTTTTCTTCTGACGTCTTCTTTATACTGTGTACACCCATTTGCATCCCACAGTTTTCTTTCCTTTGGGTAATGGAACCAGCTCCCACGTCTTATTTTTCTCCAGTGCCCCAAGTTCTTCCATCATTACAGCTTTTCACCTTGTATCTTTCTTTGCTTCCTGCCAACATTTGGACAATGAAGTAGAGTCTAATGATGCAATGAAGGTTCGATAATTCGAAAAAATGTTAGAATAAGACAGGTAGTTGGCAATATCATGTTCATAATCATCAAAACGATTATGAGCCTTACCCGCATTGATGCGAGAAGATCTCCTTAAGGAAGCAATAGGTGGTGGAGAGATCATACCATCAGAGTCAGAGAGATCCGCATCAAAATCAGATTGATTCAATGCGTGGGCAACATCTTCAAGAGTTGGAGCAGGAGTAGACGAGAGACTTGGTACAGTAGGCACAGGGCACGATACAGGCACAGTACTGGACTTCTGTTGTCTCCTTCTGTAGACTTGGAGCTCCTTTTCCATTGTTTTGCTGCTCCCCCTGTTTAACATATGTATCTTCTTCATGTTCTGTATCGGAGACACTGCTTTCTCCCCCTTTCGTCCAGTTTTCCACGACCGGGCATGGGACCGATCCGACCACCACAGATAGGCTTATTTTCTCCCCCTCACATCTAACACTCTCTGTGTTAGGTGTGTCACCAAACGCTGAACCGTCATCCGAACCATAATATGGTTCCAGTTCTCTGAATGTAACGTCCATGCTTACAAATATCTTCCGCTCATCTGGGCTCCAACATGCGTATCCCTTCTGAGTTGCCATGTATCCGACAAAGACACATTTAACCGCTCTAGGATCCAGTTTGTCAACTCCCGGCCTATTATCTTGGACAAAACATACACATCCAAATACTTTCGGTGGAACAGTGTACGTGGTTGCACCAGTAAACATCTCCAATGGTGTCTTCCAGTCTAATACCTGAGATGTCATTCTGTTGATGAGATAAGAGGCCATTAACACCGCCTGCCCCATAAGTGTTTCGGGACATTCATAGCCAGCATCATCGTCCGTGCGACCTCCAGCAAGTGTCTGTTCTTCTGTTCGGCCACACCATTTTGTGTCGGTGTATAGGCACATGAAGTTTGGTATAGTATTCCATGAGTGGATAAATACTCAGCAACCTTCTTATTTGTATACTCCGTCCCATTGTCAGACCGTAAGCACTTAATTTTAGTGCCATATTGTGTTTCTATCTGGCGATAAAAGTCTCGAAACGCCTCAAAGATATCACTTTTATTCTTCATAAGGTAGACCCATGTCACGTGAGTATAACAATCAATAAAAGTGACGAACCATCGAAAACCGTTAATATCGGTGTAGGACAAGTGTCACTACCGTTTTCCGTTATATGTATTTTTCAGGATACGTATACGGATTTCTGACAATTGTCAGGTGGCCCATATTTTGACTTATCTTGCTTAGCTTAGCCTTGGTTTAAATCTGGACTTGATTGGTTCAACTTGGTTCAACATGACTTGGCTTGGCTTGGTTTGGTTTATATTGGGTTGAGATGAGAGGGGTTGCTATATAAGTCAACTTCTTCTCTCTCCTCCATTATTTTGCATTTACTTCTTCATTTTCTTCATTTACTCCTCCCACCTACCAAGCCTAGGCAAGTGCAACTTGCTTCATGATGGATCTCAAGTTTTATTGTCTCATTCTCTTCCTTACTTCATTCTAAGCCTCTTTAGAACTTGGCATTTTTGGGTTTGAAGGATGATTCTTGTAGATCTAAGTTTGTAACTTTTCGGTTTTTCTTGGTTTTGATCTATAAAACTTGATTATTTTCAAAATCTAATGGTTCCATGTTGTAGGAAATTCAATTCTACCCAATTTTGGCTTTTGAACCACTTGATTCCGACTTCGTATGAGAAAATTATGCCATTTTTGAGTTCATGGGTTCCCCACACCTTTTGATGCTGTCGGGACGATGAACAGTGCCGCGCGCAGTCTCTTCGCTGCCGCGCACCCGCGCGTCGCGCTTGCGCGCAACGTGTGTCGTGGGCGATTTTGTCCACGCGCAATGCGCACTTGCGCGCCCGCGCACTTCGCTGCCGCGCTTGCGCGCAACGTGTGCCGTGGGTGATTTTGCCCCCGCGCAATGCGCAACTTGCGCGTCGCGCACCTGCTCACTTCTCTGCCGCGCGCTTGCGCGCCGTGCTTGCGCACAACGTGCGCCGTGGGCGATTTTGCCCGCACGCAATGAGCAACTTGTGCGCCGCGCTTGCGCACAACGTACGTCGTGAGCGATTTTGCCCGCGCGCAATGCACAACTTGCGCGCCCACGCGCCGTGCTTGCGCGCAACGTACGTCGTGGGCGATTTTGCCCGCGCAACTTGCGCGCAGGTCACTCCAAATGACTGATTTTGCTTCTTTGAGCTGTTTTGTAGCTAAAATCTTGAAAAACTCAAATCATGAAAGTTGTAGATTTTTTTCTTGGCTTCAAGAATATGTCACTAGTTATTTTATGCAAGTTTCTCTCATTCATAATAATGTAAGAATAATACACGACAGTGGCCTGTTAAGGCGCACTCTTAACAAGTTTCAAGTAACATGAAAATTCTTGATAGTGACCCGTCGTGGTGCACTCTTGACAAGTAACTTGACATGATAATTCTTGATGGTGGTCCGTTGTGACACACTCTTGACTTGATAAATGAAACCTGCATGATAATCTCGATATGCCTTGCTAAGTAACTCTTGTCTTGACACCGTGGGTGTTTGTGCTTGTATAGCTACATGTCTCGTCTTGCATCATGCCTAGGATATGAATTCCTGATTTCCACGGTCAGGGATTCATACTGAATCTGACTAGGATAATGACTAGAGTGATAAGTAGTTCATGAAGGAATTTTCCATCTACAGACAGTCCCGTTATCTGGGCACTTTAATTGGACTTGTAGCCTGCCGCCAAGTAGGGCACATTTCCAGCACACTGTCATGTGTTGCACCCCCAAGTCACCTAATCCAACTCTCTCAACTTGTGACCGGATAAACTGGATTAAGACTGCAGGGCTTGTGGCTGTTGGAACATCTCGATGTATCTTGTTAGTAACTAAGCTTGTGATAACCCTAGTTAGTTAAAGTATCAAGCCGTACTCTTTGCTTGGCCGTGAATGATGGATGGAGTCCTAGCTTGTCTAGTCTTGCCTAGATCCAGTACATGGCTATCTCAGGACATGCTTGTTTATGCTTTACTTTATCGATAATTGGTTAGAGACTAAGTTCTGTTCAGGTGAAGGATTACAACCCCGGTCCTTGTTTGGTTTACGGGTTGTAACTTGGTTACCGGAATAGTCCGTTAGTCATCTTATCGTTTATCATCCTGCTTTCTCTAACTCATGTCTTTCGTTATCCTTTATGTATCATGTGCTAATATGCTGATTTTAGTTCTTAAGTGAAGCCTTCCTTGTGGCACTTGCTCTTTCTGGAGTCTGACCCAGCTGGTTTTGTATGGCCAAATTTTGGAGTAGCTCCCGAGGATCTCCCTGTCTTCCAGCCAGATGGTGACCACTAGGCGCAACCCTGGCAACGAGTGGGTTCTTATTTGCTCTTCCACTCCCTTGTAAAAATATTCTTTTGAGACGTTTAGCCGTCGAGCAAGTGTTAGCTCGTCTGCAACTTTACTTACTGTCTGCCTACGGACTGTAACATGATTGACAAATCCTAGGGTTGATCATGTATGACTGAAACTCTTGCTAGTCTTCACATTTTGTATGACTAACTTCATGATCATCTGAATATGTGATGTTTGGGACGCCTTACTTTGTATGTCTGATGATCTAACATCTTGTAACATTTACTTACTTGCTTAAGATTGAGACACTAGGCTTGTTCATGACCATAAGAGACTGTTGGCTTGTAGATAAATCCTCATGCATCTAGACAGCCGTGACCATATTGCGAGGTGAGATTCACTTCAATGTACGTAGCTGGCTGTGTCTGTCCCCCGCTCTCCAGTATTCTAGTTCTGGGGCGTGACACGATTTTAGTGGTGGCCCATGTAGGTCTTGTAAATTAAGATGTGTGAGAGTTTCATTGAATAGATGTCTCAATCAGCACTCGCCCTTGATCTCTACTCCTGTCTTCTAATCTTTCTAAAATCTTAACCTGATCACATGTTTATATCCTCGATCTATCATGGTCCTTCCTTATTTTTCCCATGTCGTTTCTTCAGCGGCATTGTTCCTGGTCCTACCGATCAGCAAGGCGGAGCACCTCCAGTGGACCAGCAGCAACCTAGAGACCAAGCCCAGCACTCTGGAGCGGCCTCCCGAGTCATGCATTCCGGGGATCCAGAGCCCCCAGTTCAGCCAGTCCAGCCCGCAGAGCCTGATAATGGAACCCTGGTGGGTCTCATCAGGGAATTGCTTGCATCTCAAAATCGTCGGGGCGATGCCCTGCACCAAACAGTACAAGATGCCATGGGCAGAGTTGGTTACCAAGGGAACAACGCGGCCAACAGCTTCAAACGTCTGAACCCTCCTTTCTTTGACGGCACTGAAGATGTTATTGCTGCTGATGCATGGCTTCAGGACACAGAGGTTATCCTGGAAGCAGCTAGGATTCCTGAGAATGAGAAGGTGGCCGTTGTGCGCCTGCAGTTATTAGACTTAGTCCGCAGCTGGTGGGCGATGCTAGCAGTTGGATTACCAACGCCTGTCTTATGGACGGTATTCAGCAACAAGTTCCAGACCAAGTACTTCGATGCAGTAGCTCGGTATGATCTACAGACGAGATTCGCCAATCTTAAGCAGATGGGCAGGACGGTCGATGGATATGCGGCCGAGTTTTCTAGACTTAGTCGGTTTGCTCCTACCTTGGTGGCAACCGAATTGGACCGAGCCCAGCGATTCCAACAGGGACTCCACCTAGAGATTATCATATCGGTGGAACAGTTTGAGCACCAGACGTTTGATGCCGTCTTGCGAGCAGCGAAGAGGCATGAGTATACTTCGCAGAGGATTGTAGATAGAAGCGGAGGACGGAAGAGGTGACATGGGCAGATGTACTGGTCATCAATACCAGCCCCGGCAGCTAGGGCTTTAACTATTGGAGCTCATAGGAGGGCGACCACAGTTTTGTCGGTTCAGCACTCGACGCCGGCGTATCCTCAGTAACAGAAGCAGAAGCAGTCTTCCATAATGGGATGTACTCATTGTGGGAAGCCAGGACATGTAGTCTCAGAGTGTCGCAGGGCACAGGGATTGTGCTTGGCTTGTGGGGCACCGGATCACAAGATAGGGTCCTGTCCGAATAGAGCCAGTTCATCGTCGTCAAACCTAACCAGTCCATCGGTTAGGGGTCCAGCACCAGTACAGCAACAGTACCAGCCTCCGAGGCCATTGTCGCCTCAGGATCAACAGTATGTCCAAGCTCAGATTCAGAACAGGCAGAGAGGTCACCAGCAGAGGGGACCAGCACTAAGAGGACAAGGTCAGGCTATGGCTCTGACCGTAGCAGAAGAGTTAGCTTCAGGTTAGGTGGTGGCAGGTACCATTCTCGTCAACTCTTTTCCAGCATCAGTATTATTTGATTCGGGTGTATCGCATTCATTTATGTCTGCACGATTCGCAACACGGGTAGGACTGGAGCCCGAGTCATTATCAGTAAGGCTCAATATACTTACTGGTAACGGTCTTGTGGGGGTAGATAGAGTCTATTCCTCGTGTCAAATCGTAGTTAGCGGTAGAGAGTTTTCCGCTAGATTGATAGAATTCCCAATGGTCGACTATGATGTGGTCCTAGGAATGGATTGGTTGAAGGATCAATGCGCAAGAATAGATTGTAATATTGGCAAGATTATTTTTGGTATTCCCGGCGAACCAGAGTTTTTATTTTCTAGAGACGAAGTAGAACCTTCTCCACCAGTATTGCGGATGGCAGTAGCAGAAGCAGTTCAATTTCTCCGAGTAGTAGAAGAGTTTCCTGATGTGTTTCCCGAAGAGCTTCCAGGTATGCCGTCGGAGAGAGAGATAGAGTTCACTATCGATTTGCTTCCAGGGACGGCACCAGTGTCAGAGAGAGTCTACAGAATGGCACCATCAGAGTTGGAGGTCCTATACAAGATGATTGAAGAACTCAGAACCAAGGAATTCATTCGTGCTAGTGGATCGTCTTGGGGAGCCCCGATGCTTCTTGTGAAAAAGAAAGATGGTACGTCAAGATTATGTGTTGATTACCGTACCTTGAATTCTGTAACAATAAAGAACAGATATCCCCTACCAAGGATAGATGATTTATTTGATCAGCTCAGTAGGGCAACAGTATTCTCGAAGATTGACTTGCGGTCAGGATACCATCAGATCCGAGTCAGAGATCATCTTCGAGTTGCCCAAGACCGTCAGCGTCATTGGGTCGATTCTCATCGGCGTCCGCTTGAATTTTCTATCGGCGACCACGTATTCCTTAGGATCTCGCCTACCCATGGCGTCATTCGATTCGGCGTACGGGAAAAGCTTAATCCTCGGTATATAGGGCCGTTTGACATTCTCGAGCGAGTAGGTGATGTGTCCTATCGTCTCGCTCTTCCGTCGTCGTTACGTGAGGTGCATAATGTCTTCCATGTATCCCAATTACGACGGTATATCCCGGATCCGAGCCATGTCCTTGATTATTCGGAATTGGTTGTTGGTATCAACCTTTCGTATGAGGAGAGGCCCGTATCCATATTGGACCGAAGAGAGAAGGTACTCAAGAACAAGACTATTAGTTTAGTCCGTGTTGCTTGGGGTCACCGCTCTTTAGGTGAGTCAACGTGGGAGCGTGAGGATGATATCCGATTGCGATATCCACACATGTTTGACTCATAAGGTATAATGTCTTCCTTATGCCTTATGCTTTTACTTCCTTGCTTGCATGAATGATTGCTTGGTTGACTGCTAGTCGTAGATTGCCAGTATTAGTGTAGCTCGCCCCGACACCTCTAGCCTCTTGATTAAATTTCGAGGACGGAATTCTTTTAAGGTGGGTAGAGTTGTCACTACCGTTTTCTGTTATACGTATTTTTCAGGATACGTATACGGATTTCTGACAATTGTCAGGTGGCCCATATTTTGACTTATCTTGCTTAGCTTAGCCTTGGTTTAAATCTGGACTTGATTGGTTCAACTTGGTTCAACATGACTTGGCTTGGTTTGGTTTATATTGGGTTGAGATGAGAGGGGTTGCTATATAAGTCAACTTTTTCTCTCTTCTCCATTATTTTGCATTTACTTTTTCATCTTCTTCATTTACACCTCCCACCTACCAAGCCTAGGTAAGTGCAACTTGATTCATGATGGATCTCAAGTTTTATTGTCCTATTCTCTTCCTTACTTCATTCTAAGCCTCTTTAGAACTTGGCATTTTTGGGTTTGAAGGATAGATTCTTGTAGATCTAAGTTTGTAACTTTTCAATTTTTTTTTGTTTTGATCTATGAAACTTGGTTATTTTCAAAATCTAATGGTTCCATGTTGCAGAAAATTTAATTCTACCCAATTTTGGCTTTTGAACCACTTGATTTCGACTTCGTATAAGAATGTTATGCCATTTTTGAGTTCATGGGTTCCCCACACCTTTTGGTGCTGTCGGGACGATGAACAGTGCCGCGCGCAGTGTCTTCGCTGCCGCGAGCCCGTACGCCGCGCTTGCGCGCAACGTGCACCGTGAGCGATTTTTCCCGCGCGCAATGCGCACTTGCGCGCCGTGCGCCCGCGCACTTCGCTGCCGTGCTTGCGCGCAACGTGCGCCATGGGTGATTTTGCCCGCGCGCAATGCGCAACTTGCGCGCCGCACGCCCGCGCACCGTGCTTGCGCGCAACGTGCGCCGTGTGAGATTTTGTCCGCACGCAATGCGCAACTTGTGCGGCGCGCGCCGGCGCACTTCTCTGCCGCGCGTCTGCGCGCCGCACTTGCGCGCAACGTGCGCCGTGGGCGATTTTGCCCGCACGCAATGCGCAACTTGCGCGGCCGCGCGCCGTGCATGCGCGCAACGTGCGCCGTGGGTGATTTTGCCCGCGCAACTTGCGCGCAAGTTACTCCAAATGACTGATTTTGCTTCTTTGAGCTGTTTTGCAGCTAAAATCTTGAAAAAATCAAATCATGAAAGTTGTAGATCTTTTTCTTGGCTTCAAGAATATGTCACTAGTTATTTTATGCAAGTTTCTCTCATTCATAATAATGTAAGAATAAAACACGACAGTGGCCTGTTAAGGCGCACTCTTAACAAGTATCAAGTAACATGAAAATTCTTGATAGTGACCCGTCGTGGTACACTCTTGACAAGTAACTTGACATGATAATTCTTGATGGTGGTCCGTTGTGACACACTCTTGACTTGATAAAGTAAACCTACATGATAATCTCGATATGCCTTGCTAAGTAACTACTGTCTTGACACCGTGGGTGTTTGTGCTTGTATAGTTACATGTCTCGTCTTGCATCATGCCTAGGATATGAATTCCTGATTTCCATGGTCAGGAATTCATAGTGAATCTGACTAGGATAATGACTAGAGTGATAAATAGTTCATGAAGGGATTTTCCAGCTACAGACAGTCCCGTTATCTGGGCACTTTAATTGGACTTGTAGTCTGCCGTCGAGTATGGTACATTTCCAGCACACTGTCATGTGTTGCACCCCCAAGTCACCTAATCCAACTCTCTCAACTTGTGACCAATTAACCTGGATTAAGACTGCAGGACTTGTGGCTGTTGGAACATCTCGATGCATCTTGTTAGTAACTAAGCTTGTGATAACCCTAGTTAGTTAAAGTATCAAGCCGTACTCTTTGCTTGGCCGTGAATGATAGATGGAGTCCTATCTTGTCTAGTCTTGCCTAGATCCAGTACATGGCTATCTCAGGACATGCTTGTTTATGCTTTACTTTATCGATAATTAGTTAGAGACTAAGTTCTGTTCAGGTGAAGGGTTACAACCCCGGTCCTTGTTTGGTTTACGGGTTGTAACTTGGTTACCGGAGTAGTCCGTTAGTCATCTTATCGTTTATCACCCTGCTTTCTCTAACTCTTGTCTTTCGTTATCCTTTATGTATCATGTGCTAATATGCTGGTTTTAGTTCTTAAGTGAAGCCTCCCTTGTGGCACTTGCTCTTTCTGGGGTCTGACCCAGCTGGTTTTGTATGGCCAGGTTTCGGAGTAGCTCCCGAGGATCTCCCTGTCTTCCAGCCAGATGGTGACCACTAGGCGCAACCCTGGCAACGAGTGGGTTCTTATTTGCTCTCCCACTCCCTTGTAAAAATATTCTTTTGAGGCGTTTAGCCGCCGAGCAAGTGTTAGATCGTCTGCAACTTTACTTACTGTCTGCCTACGGGCTGTAACATGATTGAAAAATCCTAGGGTTGATCATGTATGACTGAAACTCTTGCTAGTCTTCACATTTTGTATGACTAGCTTCATGATCATCTGAATATGTGATGTTTGGGACACCTTACTTTGTATGTTTGATGATCTAACATCTTGTAACATTTACTTACTTGCTTGAGATTGAGACACTAGGCTTGTTCATGACCATAAGAGACTGTTGGCTTGTAGATAAACCCTCATGCATCTAGACAGCCGTGACCGTATTGCGAGGTGGGATTTACTTCAATGTACGTAGCTGGCTGTGTCTGTCCCCCGCTCTCCAGTATTCTGGTTTTGGGGCGTGACAACAAGGGCCCCATACGTCCGAATGTATCATATCAAATGCAGCTGAACTTCTACTTCCTGAACTCACATACGTGCTTCTGGTACATTTACCCAACTCACATGCATTACAAAATAACTTCTCTTTATTAGCCCTTTGGTATAAGGACGGATACATTCGACTAATAATTTTAAAAGAAGAATGACCGACACGCTGGTGGTTGAGTAGCAATTCATCTTCTACACTGCGTCGTGAATCTTCCGGTGGTGTATCTGCTACCAGAGATGCCAATGCTTTGTCCAGTCCAGTCCTGTCCAAGTACTACAGTCCCTTATGCCATGTGTCAGTCCCTAGTCGTTGTCCTGTCCCCTTCTCCTGAAAAGTTACCGTAGGAATGTCAAAGGAAACAGTACAGTTAAGATCAAGAATAATGGCACTAATAGAAAGAAGATTGACAGGAAAAGACGGAGCATGTAAGACATTGGTGAGAGTGAGAGAAGGGGTGCATGCGACAGTGCCTTTACCCATGACAGGGCTGGAGTTACCATCAGCAGTCTGAATGCTCTCCGGCGTCGGTAGGTGAGTATAGTCCTAGAACTCACCGCGGGACCCCGTGACATGGCTAGATGCCCCAGAGTCCATAATCCAACCTGGTTGGTGGACAGCTGCTGCAAGAGCACGCGCAGGAATACCTGTGCTGGTTTGGGCAAAGCAAGTGATGTGATCCTCCGAGGTAGATGACGCCCCATGACTGCCGTCCGAACCCAGCTTCGTGCTGCGTAACTTCGCAAGGAACTCCTTCTCAAGAGGGGTTAACTCAGCCAGGTGATTTTCTCCTCCTTCCTCCGCCAGATTAGCTTTGTGTCCTCCAGAATAATTTTTCCTTCTAATAGCATAACCGTCTCTACCACCTCGACGTCCTCCGTGGCCCCGTCCACGATCACTCGATTGACTTTGCAGAGATTTTGGACAAAATCTGATGTAATGCCCTGAATAACTACAGTTGTGGCAAACACCGACCACAGAGGGAGGCTGATTGAAGGCGGCAAGGGCAGACTTGTCAACAGCAGCTTGCTCCCCCTGAAAATAGCCCTTGTTGGGCATCAACTTCAATCGAGTCTCTTCTTGTGCCATGACAGCTATGGCTTCTTCTAAGGTTGGAAGCATGGGCTGTGCTAGGAGTACATTCTGTCTATGCTCAAACACAGGGTTGAGACCCTTCAAGAACTTCATCATCCGTTGCCGCGAAATATAATCCAAGAACCTTTGGAAATGTATCGCAAATGCTGGTTCGACTTGTGCATCTTCCATCCTAAGAGGATCATAACGATCCAGATCAAACCAATACTTCTTCAACAGTGCTGCATACTCAGTGATGGTACGGTCGTCCTGGGCTACCCTATCAAGTTCATCCTGCAGTTGGAAGACCCGCATAGGGTTGCCTTAGCCTGAGTACATATCATTCAAAGTCCGTCATATATCAGCAGCAGCCTCCATCGCCTCTACATTGCCCGATACCTGGTCGGTCAAGGAGGCTGTCAACCATCCAGCCACAACATTGTTGACAATTTTCCAAATAGCAAACTCCTTTGAGGAGGGATCATCTGGCGTCTTGGTTTGGCCATTGACGTAGCCAACCAAGCCTCGTCCCTTCAGCGTCCGCATTGCCTGACGTGACCATTTCAAGTAGTTGGACGTTCCTTCCAACTTCGTCTCCAGCTTGTCCAGCTTCCCCATTTTGTAGGGTGACGGATCCACATCAGTATGGATCACACGTGGGGTTGCCTCGGTTAATCTCTTTGATAAAATATCATTAACCAAGGCCTTCATCTCTTCTACTGTCAGTTTACCACTGATCGAATCCATGGCGGCTTCAACTGTGATTCGTCGTCGTCGTCTTCGTCGTCGTCGTCGTCGTCGTCGTCTTCATCGGCTTCGTCGTCGTTGTCTTTATGTAAAGTCTTCAACAGAGATCTTACGAATGCGCTGTTAACGTGGCCAACACCGGCGCGCGCATGTAGATCCTAATTTGCAGATCGAGAACGGAAAAAAAAAGTATTTTGTAATTCCGGAGGGCGTAATCTAGGAACAGATGGTGCAAATAAAGCATTTGACGTCCATCCGTCTTCGAATAACCGCCCACATAATTTCTCTCGCAAATTAGGATTTTTTTCGTTTTGAAAAAGGGGGGGGGGGTCGGCAGCAGTTGGGGTCAGAAGAGGGGGGGTGCGTGGGTGGGGGGGCAGCAGGGAGGGGTTCGTCGGCGGCAGCAGCGGGGGTCGTCGACGGCAGCAGGGGGGGCGTCGGGCGGGGCAGGAGGGGGGGGCAGCAGGGGGGCAGGGGGGGAACTGCCGGGGGCAGCAGGGGGGTGTTCGGCGGCAGGGGGGCGTCGAGGGGGGGGGGTTGCCGGGTTGGGGAAGGGGTGGAATTTTTTTTTTTTTTTTTTTTTTTGTGGTTATGGCTCTGATACCATGTAGAGAATAATTGTTGTATATTTTATTGATTGGCTACTCCACTACTTATAGGGAGTCAAGCTCCTCTTCATACTATATTTTTCCAATGTGGGACTAAGTCCCTTATTAGTTCTCAACAGTTCTATTTCTTTCTTTTCAAAACTAGTTTGTCATTGTAGTATTTGATCCTAAAATTCAATTTGGCCATGGATTCAGGGTGTGCTTCCGGATGGTTCTGAAATTGCTGTCAAACAACTATCTTCCAAATCCAAGCAAGGGAACCGGGAATTCCTGAATGAGATTGGCATGATATCTGCACTAGAGCACCCCAATCTAGTGAAGCTCTACGGATGTTGTATCGACGGAAACCAATTACTTCTTATATATGAATATTTGGAAAATAATAGTCTAGCACGTGCTTTATTTGGTTAGTGCTTCTCCCTGCATGCTAAAATTCTTGTTTGATATAATGGTCTGTGTCATTCGTTATTTCTGGAACTGATTCCTTTCATAGGTCCCGAGGAAAGTCGGTTGAATCTGGATTGGAAAATGAGGCGTAAGATTTGTCTAGGGATAGCAAGGGGTTTGGCATATCTACATGAAGAGTCGAGATTGAAGATTGTCCACAGAGACATTAAGGCGACCAATATTCTTCTTGATAAACATGTCAATGCAAAGATATCAGATTTTGGTTTGGCTAAACTTGATGAAGAAGAAAACACCCACATCAGCACTAGAATAGCAGGAACAATGTGAGTAATCCTTGTGCCTTGTGTGCATGATTTGTGGTGAGGCTACAATACTCAATTAATATACAGTAAATGAAATTTGTATAGACAAGTAAAATTAAAATTTATAAGTAATTGCCCACAACTACCTGTATGCACCTCATTAAATTCTGCAATAATATATCTTCATCATCCAGCCTTCTCATTTAAATGGGGTCAGCTATGGGGTGCAAGAAACCCATATCAACCTGAATTCAATCCTCTGCATTGGTGCCAAATTCCTAGTCAAGGTTCTCAAAAGATAATCCGAGTCAAGGCCTCTCTGAGCAAGAGAGGGCCTTGCTGTAAAACCTCGAAGGCCATGTTGTACCTAGGTAGACCTACCTTTTCTTGTCATGCAGGTTAAACTCATTCGAGCAAGGAGGAACTCCAAGTTCCTCCATAGAGTAGTGATTTGCTACAGGGAATTGCATTTATCTCAAAGGCTTGACATTCCCAACACGAAAATCATACCTTAAAGAACTTGAAGATTATCTGAAAGACTAATTACATAAAATCGTGTAGAAGAACAGCTTATGAACTTCAATCGGACCGAGATTTACATTTATTCTAACTCATATCCCTTTCAAAGGCAGTATAGGATTTGACTTTGGAAAGATATCATACTTACCAAAGTGCATTAGTACAATATAGAATGTGTTACGAACTTGGTAAGAAGACATGGTCCTAACAGTTTGCAAGTTTATCTTTCTAATTTATTCAAGAGTTTTGCTTCATTTGTTTATTACGAGAAATGATATGCATTTTTACAGTGATATATTACTTCTTGTTGAATTTGAACAAAAACCGAGAAGACTTGTCTTCCTTGAAATATATGTTAGCCTTTAAGGACTTGCTTAATATTTTTTTTAAGCATAAGCTAGAGGCTTTGTGCTTTCTCTAATGAATTGGTTTACCAGAGGATATATGGCTCCTGAATATGCAATGAGGGGTTACTTGACAGACAAGGCAGATGTTTACAGCTTTGGAGTTGTAATGTTGGAGATTGTCAGTGGCACAAGCAATACAAACTATAAGCCTAAGGAGGAATTCATGTATCTACTCGATTGGGTGAGTGTTTTTGAACTTTAGTGAAAAAAGACAGAAATATTTTTAAGTTTTCTTATACAAGATGAATCGGTAAACCTGTACATTTTATACAGTGATCAAACAAATGGTGAAGGTAAGCGTTCAATCAGTATGCACAGACTATCCTAGGTGCTTTGAACTCGTAAGTTTAAACATTAATGTCGGTCCATTTACCAGGTTCCAGCCTTCCTGGACATCTAATACACTGAATCAACATAACAACTAATTCATTTAGAATTCATTACATGTTTTGATTTCTAAACTTGTTGATAGATCATTTTATTTGTCCACCGCAGAATATCACCCATGTAAGAAAAGAAGAACATTGTTAAGGCATTGTGTTCTCTCCAATTTGTTCCTTGATTTCTATGCTTAATTAGTCTTCATCATAATAAGAAACAAATTGTTCTGCTTAAGATTTAGTGTTCAGACTCACATTGGTAATTGTAAGGAATGTTTGAATTAAAAATACAAAGAAGTTGATGGAATTGCTAAATCCTTGACATAGAGCTGAGTTTCTACTACATTTGTTTACAAATGGCCTTGTTAATTATGTCTATTTGCAATTACTTAAGTCTTTCTGGATACTATCCACCCTGAATAAAAATAAAATTAGAAACAAGTAATGGTATGATAACCATTTTTTTCCTCCTATGTGGGAATGCAGGCCTATGTTCTGGAAGAAAAGGGAACGCTGCTAGAACTTGTGGACCCGAAACTGGGTTCAAATTACTCAAGAGAAGAGGCGCTGCAAATGTTGAATTTGGCTCTTTTATGCACAAACCCTTCTCCAACTTTAAGGCCACGAATGTCAACAGTGGTGAGCATGCTTGACGGGAGAGCTCAAGTGCTAGTCCCATCCGTGAAAGATAAAGCATCACATCACAGGGATACGAGATTCCAATCCTTCGAGAAACTCTCCCATGACAGCCAGACGTCAGGCATTTCAACCGATGGCCCATGGACTGGTTCTTCTGTATCTCACCAAAGTAGGAAAGAAGAAGATCTAATTTTGGAAGCAGGACTCTTAGCACAGAATTAATAGTGCTCAACTGAGAGGTAAAGAGGGAAACTCTTATCTACAAGATTTTATGTTATAAATGTCAAAGAAGTCACTATTTAAATGTAAGCATTAGCTAGAGAATTTGAGTCTTGTCACTCATTGTCATATTGGAAAAAGATGAACTCGGAGATAAGAGGTTGCCTGTGATGGGAGAGTGTAGTATTATTTTCTTTTAGCGACTAGGAGTTTGGGGAAATTACCCGAGTCATGTCTCAATAGATTTCAAAATAAAAACTTACATGAAAAGTTTTTAAAGGTTAACATGATTCTTTTACTTAATATATGCCATCCGGATATATTGTTGCCTATTTCCCACTTCTAGTCTAAACAAAGTTCAAGCCATGTTAATGTGGACATCTCTACTTACCAAAGAAAACTTCTAATATTTTGTTGGCAGTGTGCATTATATACAAGCTATATGCTTGAAAACCTCGATTAGCAAGTTTATTGTTAATCTCGAAGTATTTTACCTGCTGACATAAATCCATGTTTATTGTTTTCGTATCTCACATAGCATGCTGGAATTTACCCCTTATTTTACTTTAAATACTGAAAACTAACACTATATACGCACTCAACACAGTTAAGTGATGCCAAATTATCTAATTTGGAGTTTCTGGCATCTAAAATGTAAATGTACATTAATAGAATGGAGCTTTCTACTTTGCTGGCTACATACTTATATCTCGCCAATAGGAGTTCTATAGGTTTAAATTCTTTTAGCTACTACTTTTTAACATCATGTTTTTGGTATGCAGATAGATGCAAGAATCCTTCAGGAGTTCATATGGAAAAAGGTTTACCCAATTTTTATTAACAAGTACTTTTCTGAGAGAGCTGTTTATATGCAATGTATGAATTCTACCTCTATTTGTTTTGTAAATATACAGAAAAATTAGCATTCTTGAATAATAAGCTGATAGCACCCTTCCCTTGTAAACCCTTGCTACACAAAGACTTAACCATATGATGCAGATTGCATATAGTTTTTGTAGTCGAACGAAACGAAAAATGTAAATGGAAGCACAGTTCATTGCATTCTCCGAACTTTTGATTATTGAAATATTTTTTAGATTCATTTCTTGAATGTAGGACCAAATTATCTAAAGTTCATGGAGTTACTTAAGTTGGAGACGGCTGATGTTAAAGCTAGTTAAATTAGTTGAGTAATCGAGTCCACAAAAGAACAAATATATTGACTTGTGCACCAATCATTTTTCATTATGAGAGTTCAATTAACTGTGTTGTAGGAAATAGTAATGCCTTGTTCTCATTGCTAGGGTTTGTTACAATATATATAGTGTCTACATGTGGGCTTATGGGTATGGGCCATATTTACATTGCAAATATAATCTTATAATCTAACACCCCCCCTCAAGTTGGAGCATGCAAGTCACAAATGCCCAACTTGGGAAGGAAAGAACCAAACACTTGCTTTCCAAGAGGCTTGGTGAAGATGTCAGCCAGTTGAGAAGAAGTAGGAACATGTGAGGCTATTACGGTGCCATCTCTAATAGCATCGCGAACAAAATGCAAATCCACCTCAATATGCTTACTGCGCTCATGAAATACCGGGTTCTGAGCCAGGTGCAGGGCTGACTGACTGTCACAATACACCGACATATCCGACTCCTGACGAACGCCCAAACACACCAATAACTCCTTCAACCATTTCAACTCACAAACGAGCGCAGCAAGAGATCGGTATTCAGCTTCAGCGGAAGATCGGGAAACAGTTGATTACTTCTTGGTCTTCGAAGAAATAGGAGACCCCCCCAGAAACACCAACCAGCCTGTAACAGAGCGGCGAGTCAAAGGACAACTGCCCAGTCGGAATCACACCAACCAGAAAGACGGAGATCACAATCAGCTTTCAAAAGAATACCCTGTCCCGGTGCATGTTTGAGATATCTGACCACTCGCAAAGCAGCATGCCAATGATCTTGTCGAGGCTCCTGTAAGAATTGAGACAAGATATGCACAGCATAGGCTAAGTCAGGGCGAGTAAACGATAGATAAATCAACCTCCCAACCAGCCTCCGATAAGTCTCTGCATCCGCCAGCTTTGGACTAGTCGATTCTGCCAGCTTGTGATTGGGCTCCATGGGAAAACCAGCAGGTCGAGACCCCATCAAGCCGCATTCTGAAATGATGTCCAAAGCATACTTTCTTTGACACAAGAAAATTCTTTCTGCACTCCGAGCCACCTCTATGCCAAGAAAGTACTTCAACACACCAAGGTCCTTCATGTGAAAACAAGAACTAAGGTACTGTTTGAAAGCATCTAAAGCACCTGTGTCATTACCAGACACAATCATGTCATCCACATAGATCAAAACATGCAACTCTACCTTCCCTTTAAACAGAGAGAAAAGGGAGTAATCGGAATGAGATTGAATAAATCCATAGGATATCAGAGAAGCAGCAAGCTTAGCAAACCAACAACGTGGTGTCTGTTTCAATCTATATAGTGACTTACGCAGGCGACAGACTTTGTTGGGTTCACTATGCGAAAAACCTGGCGGTAACTTCATATACACTTCTTCTGTCAGATCTCCATGAAAAAAAGCATTGTGCACATCCATCTGGTGCAAAGTCCAGCCTCTCACAGCTGCAACAGCCAAGAACGCCCGAACTGTAGGCATCTTAGCTACTGGGGCAAATGTCTCTGAATAATCGATCCCCTCTACCTGATGATTACCGAACACAACCAGTCGTGCCTTTAAGCGCTCAACACTTCCATCAGATTTGTACTTTATTTTGTACATCCATCTACTTCCCAATACTTTCTTCCCAAGTGGCAAATCGACAAGACTCCATATCCCATTATTTTCTAGAGCCTGTATTTCAGTTTGCATAGCCGCGCGCTAGCCCGAATCTCGTGAGGCCTGGCGATATGAAGTAGGCTCAACACCTACAGTGATAACTGCAAGAAAATCTCTGTGTCCAGCAGTAAATATGTCATAACTTAGAAATTGTGTTAGAGGATACGAAGTACCTGAGGAAGTGAAGGAAACAGATGAACTGTGGTGAAGGGGGGACTTTTACTTCGAACAACATTTGTCACAAAATCCTGTAATCGCACTGGCTGTGATTTCTTTCGCATTCCTCTTCCCAATACTACCTCGTCGGGCACCTCTGGCAACACTGTATCCCCTGTATTATTAGTAGTATCCGTATCACCCTCAGCGTACTCTCCTGTCAATACTTCTGCATCTACCTATGCATCCTGGCTACTCGGTGCCGAGCCACCAGCAACCACTCCGGCCTCAGCAACCGTAGCCGGCACCATCCCAAAAGCCTCTATATCGTCTCCTGGAACTTCAACAGATGTATGGCGTATCGCAGAAGACATCTCGCTAGCAGAGTCACACCCAGGAAATTCTTTTTCATAAAAAGTAACATCACGGGACACAAAAAAAATCACCTGTCTCCAAATCATACAGTTTACATCCCTTTTTATCAAGTGGATACCCAACAAAGATACATTTTCTGCTCCTGCTAGCAAACTTATCATGTCGGGATTTCAAATCATACGCATAGCACAAACAACCGAAAATACGTAGATGATCATACGAAGGAGCCGAGCCATATAAAACTTCATAAGGAGACTTAAAATGCAAGATACTAGAAGGGGTTCTATTTATCAAATAACATGCAGCCAGAACACATTCCCCCCAAAAATCTACGGAAAGAGAACCCTGAAATCGCAATGCCCTGGCTACATTTAAAATATGTCGATGTTTTCTTTCCACCCTTCCATTCTGTTGAGGTGTCCCAACACAGGATGTTTGGAACAATATACCTTGAGATGAAAAATAATCTCGTAAACAATTATATTCAGTGCCATTGTCACTCCGCACACGACGTATATCAGCCCCAAACTGACGCTTCACCATAGCAATGAATTTAAGAAACATAGAATAAATAGCAGACTTATCCGTCAACAAAATAACCCAAACAGCTCTAGAAAAATCATCCACCAAAGTCAAAAAATATCGTGCCCCATTAGATGACGGAACACGATATGGTCCCCATAGATCACAATGTATAAGTTCAAAACATCTCAAAGCACGACTACTACTATCAGGAAAGGCATCACGAGTCTGTTTAGCTTGATGACAAATATCACAAGCCTTATGAGAAAACACACCACTACCAGAGAGAGAAGGTAAAGTCTGCATTACTTTATCTGAGGGATGCCCCAGTCTACTATGCCAAACCGCGGAATCATTCTCTTTGCATGCCTGGATCACCGAAGCCAAAGAAGCTGGAACCTCCCCCAAGAAGTAAAGTCCACCCCTTTGTTCACCTGCTCCAATCACCATCCTCGTACTTCGGTCCTGAACAAAACACAAATCAGGAGTAAATAACATATCACAATTTCTGGCACCAATCAATTGGGAAACAGAGATCAAATTGCAATTCAATGTCGGAACATAAAGAACATCCGTCAACACCAACGAAGCAGTCAAAAATACTTTGCCTCTCAGAACAGCCTTAATAGTGCTCCCATCAGGCAAAATCACAGGGCAGACATGGCCCTCAAAGCAATCAACTAAACAGGCACGAGAGCCTGTCGCATGAAGAGTAGCCCCAGTATCGAATATCCAAGGGACAGAAGAATTCTTACCCATCAGACGATCAGAGTTTGAAGAACCAGGGTTGGAAGAATCGTCGTTACCCAGCAAGCTCATCAGTTTCTGCCATTGTTCACCTGAGAGTGGTGAAGGATACCCTCCATGCATCATATCCGCCGAACTCCCAGCAAGACCAGCAGGGACACCATGACCAGCAGCGGTGACATGATGAACAACCCCTGCGCCACCAGCACCACGACCCCCATCACGTCTCTGTGGTGGTGCCGGGCCTCTGCCACCACCAGCACCACGTCCGCCCTCACGCCGAGGACGAGTCTCCCACCACTCTGGATAGCCGATCTTGGCAAAGCAAGTTGCAACATCATGACCTGGTTTCTTGCAATGAGTACAGATCATACCTGATTTGTCCCTGGAATCTGAGGTTCTACTATTAGAAGGAGTAGAAATACGAGGTGAAGACTTGATAGCCAGCGCCATCACCTCCTCAGTAGCAGATTGGACCTGAGATTTTCGCATATCCTCCTCCTCACGGACTGCCTGGTATGTCCGATCTAAACTTAGCTGAGGATCCTGAGCCAGAAGATTAGATCGGGTATGACCATACAACTCAGCATTCAACCCATACATAAAGTCCTGAAAGTGGTCTTCATCCCTCATAGCCTGTAGCTTGGCAGCAAGTTCACCACAGGTACAAGTTGGCAATGGGAAATAAGCAGCTTGTTCATCCCACAAAAACTGCAAATTTCCAAAATAGGTTTCCACAGACATCGACGTCGTTTGTTTGTACTCGGCCAAAGTCACCTTAATTTGTTGCTTCCGAGTGCCGTTGCTAACAACAAATCTTTTCGCCAACAAGTTCCACAATGGATAAACTTCCTCAAAGTACGGCAAAGATTTCTTCAGAGACGGATCAATGGTATTAAGAACCCATTGAACCAATAGCGCTTGCACGCATCGCCAATCAAGCAATTTGCTAGCATCATTAACAGGTTTGATTTCAGTACCCTCCAGAAAAGTGATCTTTCGCATAGAGATCAGGGAGAGACGTATCGACCGAGACCACTCAGCATAGCTTGGTCCACGGAAAACAATAGGAGTAATGATATTTTCTGGTTGATCAGCAGAACTCAGAAAATATGGATCCTTCGGATTAGGATAATTTGGGTTATGTGCACTGCCACCGCCAGTCGCGACGGAGTAGCTGGACGCAGCATCATCTGCCATCGTGGATGTCGGGTGTACAAAAATTTTGTACAACGCCGACGAATCGGCCGCTGATGGACGGGGTCGGCGGCGAATCGGCCGCGATCAGGGGCGCCGGATCTGGCGCGTAGGAGCGAGCGGATGTCGGGTGTACAAAATTTTGTACAACGCCGACGAATCTGCCGCTGATGGACGGGGTCGGCAGCGGATCGACTGCGATCAGGTCTAGGAAATTTTGTACAAAATTTCCTACTCACCTTGCTTCTTCTTCTTTTTTTTTTTTATTTTTTTTTTGCTGCTCTGATGCAAAAAAAAGAAAAAAAAATAAAGAAAGAAAAATAAATAACAAAAGCACGATCCGAAGACTCCTTCGATTGGAGTTGCTTTGCTAATACAATTCAGTGAAAGGAAGGGAGCTGCTTTGCTTTGGTAATAATCGGATTGGAGTTGCTTTGCTTTAGATGCTTTCAAAGCAAACAGCTGATCCGAAGACTCCTTCGAGTTGCTTTGCTTTGGTCCAAGGTGTCGATCGCAGCGTACGGCGCGTACGGCGTCGGGTCTGCGGCGTGTACGGCGTCGGGCGCGTACGGCGGCGGGAGCGGTCAGACGCGGGATCGACAGATCGTCGCGGATCTGCGGGAGCGGGATCGGGATCGGCGAACGGCTCAGTCGGAGCCGGGAGTGGCGGCTAGGTTTTTTTTTTTTCTGGAGGCTTTGATACCATGTAGGAAATAATAATGCCTTGTTCTCATTGCTAGGATTTGTTACAATATATATAGTGTCTACATGTGGGCTTATGGGTATGAGCCATATTTACATTGCAAATATAATCTTATAATCTAACATGTGTGTTTATAGGATTATATATCTGGTGATTTTTCATTTTCGGTGTTGTTTCTATATTTGTTTTCTATATTTCAGGCCGATGTTGGGCTGGGTCCGGGTCAGTCTCCTGCCCCATTCAAAAAAATTATTTATATATATATATAACACAAATAGTAGGGATATTACAAATTTTTTGGTGTTAAATTTTCTTACATAAATATAAAATTACTTAGGGATTAAAGGTCTTTTACTCATTTATGGTGAAATAGTTGATCCTCGTACGGTTAATATCTTAACTTAGATGAATGAGATTATATCCAACATAGTCTAATTTTTAAATTTTAAAACCAGATCCAATTTGATCTATAAATTGATCCAAAATATATTAATTAAAGAATGCTTGAATTTTGTTTAAAATCTAGATGGTTACCTATTTTATATTCGAACATAAATTAGATATTTATGAGATATAGCATTTTATGTTCTTCTCTCATAGACAAGAATTCTTAGTTAAAATTTACAAAACAAAATATTATGGATACGTTATTGACACACCTAAAATGTCATCATACACTCATATTTAATTTTCTATCATTAAAATTTTAATTTTGTTCCTGCATTAACATTATTGGTACTCATAAAATGTCATCTTACACTCATTCCTACATGCATACACAAATTAATATCAAATTTAATGCAGTGGTAGATTTGAAATTTGAATGATATAAATTAAAGACGCAAAATGACATTTTATGAGTGTCAATAATAGCACCCAAGATTTTATCTAATCTAAATTATTTCATAACTTGAATATAATTTAACTTGTTAAAATCTAACTTTAAATTAATCAAATTTGATAAGAAAATATTATTTAATTGAATATTATCTATAATCGAATTAAATAATAACACCACTACGTGTTTCTATTAAAATAATATAAATATATATATTTGTTATATATATATACCTTAAGATGACAAGGCAAGTTTGGGGGCAAACTAGTCCGATCCGAATGAGTGATGGGCTGGACCGGTCCTTGCTTTGAACGGGTCTCGACCGGCCTAGTCCGAATTTGACAGGATAATCTCATGACAGATTTCGGGCCGTCTAACCCAGTTAATACCTAGAGGTGGCTGGCGAGATTGAGGACGCTATCCACTACCTATATGCAAATATGTGCAATTATTATCATTATATAATGCTATGGGAATACATTTTTTTTTAACTAAATCCACAGCTACACTGATGTATCATTGATGTCAATTATTCTCTCTCTTTTGGGGGCGTTTGGCATGCGAAATACTATATATTCAAAAATTCTATATTCTCGAAATTTCAAGTAATTAAATTTCTTAGAAAATTACATTTCCATATTTGGTGACTATCTAAATATTCTCGAAAAAAATGATAAAAATGGAGAGAAAAAACCCAAAAACAAAATAAAGGAAAAAAAATGTAAAAACAACAAAAAAATCAAAAGAAAAACAACAAAAAACAACAACAAAAAAATAAATAAATAAAGCAAAAAATCAAATGAAATGACAAAAAACCCAAAAAAGATTAAAAGACAAAAAATAAAAATAAAAAAGTGTCGACAGCGACAAAAAGCAAAAATTATAAAAGAAAATTGATAATAAAGACAAAAAAAAAACTAAAAATGACAAAACTAAAAAAAATGATCAAAAACGATATAAAAAAAAACTACTACAAAATGAAATGAATAAAAAGATTTTTAAAAAAACGACAAAAAACAACAAAAATGATAAAACGGATAAAAAACTTACCAAAAAATGACAAAAATGACCAAAGACAACAAAAAGTCCAAAAAAAGGACAAAAAATGACAAAATACTAAAAAAAAAGAAGACAAACGATAAAAAAAAAAGGATAAAATGACAAAAAATACCAAAAAATGATTTAAAAAATGGGAAAAAAAGGGATAAAACTAAAAATAACGCTAAAAATGATGAAAAAAGAAGAAGAAAATTTAAGCAATTTTTTTTTTGTTCGGACAAAAATAATATACACGTCTATTCTTAAGGGATAGGATTTCCATATTTGATTGGTAAACTATTTATCCGAGTATATCTAATTTTTTGAAATAAATTTTTATAGCACAAACAAATATAATAATAGACTAGTAATACAAAAAACACTGCATACCAATCGTCCCCTTAAGGCATTTTCCACATTAGTGTGATTATAAAATATGTCAAAAAAAAAAGGTCCATATAGTATTACTCATAATAATAATAACTATTCATAAATTTTAGTGGATGAAACTTATAATAACGAAAGTTAACGGTCGAAAGGGATTGTTTAATGACGAGGAATGTTTCCATTGAATAAGATGAACTCAGAATGATGGCAGAAAACTGAGCAAGATATTTTTGGAAGAACCAAGTTAATTAGAGTAGGTTTTGTCCCTTGTCATGAAAATCATAAAATAATTTTACAACAAAATCTCTACATCAAAAGAAGATGGGTACATATTACTAGGTCCACCCTGGGGTGACATGACCGAACTCGACCAGAATTCGGTCATGGTCGAATTCGATCCGGATTCAAATATTTTTCAAACATAATTTTAGAAAATCTTACAGAATTCGGTTCAGTCCAGACTTAACGTGGTTCAGATCTAATCTATATCGTTGGATGTTGGTGGACAGTCAAATCTAGTGGTAGGCTATTTTGGAGATTTTCTAAACCCTAAAGTAGGTTTTTTAACCTATAAATATGTCGAGTTGAGATACAAGATCAATCTCAAGAGCACAAAAGGAAGACTTATGATGCTTATCATCTAAGAAAAAGTGCGCACTTTGCTCTTAGGACTCGTCATCCAAGACAGCAGAAAGAGAAGATCTGTACGGGAAGTCGTCAGTCTTCATACAGAGATATCGCTACGGTAGGAGTAGATTGTGTGATTTCAAGTTGTAATCTTTCTCTTTCTAATTGAGTTTGGTGAGAAGATTGAATCTTTGGACAAATAATTCAACATTGTTTATTAAATCTTATAATTTTACTTGAGGTTACAAAGTTGAGGTTTGTCCAGGTGACACAATTACTGAAAATACCGTGTTCTCATATATACTTGGTATTTCTGTTAGACGGATGATTAGTTATCTCAAGTGAGTTAGAGCTATTTTTCGTTACGATCAGTTTTTGACACGTTGAATTGGAGTATGGTTTTGATATTGCTTGTCTCGACATTTAACATTTAGTTCATAGTTTTTTTTTTCTGATCTGGTTCCCACAGCTAATATTAGAGTGCCTTATCAGTGGCTCCGATTCCAACACATACGTTTCTATAGAGAGAAAAACTAAGGCCTAGTTTGGTTTACGGATTTAAGGAAGAAGAAAAAAAAGTTGTTCCTTTCCTTTATTTGGTAACCACAAATTTGGAAATCAATTTTCTGACAAGGAAGAAAATTGGAGGGAATATGGTTCCACTCAGAACCTATGAGATAGATTTTCCTTCCTCCTTTTCCAACATTTATTACAAAAATTATGACAAAAGTAACCATGTGTCATTACTTATTTTACCATTAATGTTATTTTTCATAATATTATTTTATTTTAAAAGGTAAGGATATTATTAGAACATTGCTATTTTTTTGCTTTCCTTTCCTGCACCAACCAAATACGGTAAAGAAAATCAAATAGTCTTTCCTAGGTGGTTTCCTTATTTTACCAAACAACGGAAAGAAAATGTGACATGAATCCTACTTTTCCATTTCCATGAAAAATACAAGGGAATTCATTTCCTTTCCGTGAACCAAACCAGGCCTAAGAAAATTGCTAAGTCTACAACCAAAATTTTACAACCTTCTTACAACATCTTTCTTCCATCCCTTATACACGGGTCCCACCGGATCCCACCTTCCCACTTATCCCCTCTGCTACATGACCTCCATCCGATTTTACCACTTTTTTTTTCTTCTCCAATCGAAATTTGATACGTAATAAGTTGTAAGAAAGTAGTAAATAATTGATTGTAGGCATAACAATGCTCAAAACTAAAGCCACGGGGAAAATGTGGGGGCCATTTGTAAGTTTGATATCAAGACCCGTAACTTCAATTTAGTCCAATCAGTTAGCTACCAGTCAAAAATCATAACATATTCTAATACGCTACCAATAAGATCATGTCGGCAAATCACACTAGCGATTACATATTATATATAATAGCAATATACACGTACATTGTACGCAAGTAATTTAAAAAAAAAAAAAAACCTTAAAAGCTAATTTATTATAAAAATGCTATTCCGTTGAAACGAACCCAACAAGCCAATTTTTTTGCCTTATTTAAGTACATGAGTCAGAGGCATTTGACTATAATTAGATAACATTAGATAGTTAAATAATTAGTTAGAATTTATTTACTTTTAAATTTTTTAAAATTATGTGAGTATAAACATTTGGCTTAGACGGTTACAAGCCTCCAAATATATATTAGTAAGATACACGCAGGAGCGGCCCTGGCCCAGGGCAGGCCGGACGACGGTCCAGGGTCCTCCGACGAAAGGGGGCACCAACATGGAAGTATTTACAATAGAACTATTATGTATCATGTGCCTTTTTTGACAAAAAGTATTGTGGTGTAGTGGTTATAACGCTAGACTTATGTTTAAAAGGTCCTTGGTTCAAATATTGACTACAATAAAATTTTGTTTTATTTATACTCTATTTTTTACATTAAGTATGGGGGCCAATTTTAGAAGTTTTGCCTCGGACCCCCATCACCTCAGGGCCGGCCCTGGATACACGTGCTTTCTACGCACATAAAAAGATTGTTAGTTTTTTTTATAATATAAATTTATTATTAATACTATCATTTTTGGGAATTGAACTAAGGCAACCAAAAAATAATGCCTTCCACTTTAATCACTTGAATTAAAATTATTTTCATAAATAAATTATATTAGGTAAAATTGTTTAGTTATAAGTAAATATTAGGTAGTTAAATAACTACTTAAATTTTTGTAGAATAAAATTAGTGGAGTATTTACAAAAAGTTTAGACCGTTAAATTTTGAACCATCTTCAAATCACCAAATATATATATATATATATATATATATATATATATATATATATATATATATGTCAATGACCTCTAGCTCAAGTGGTTAGAGTGAGGCACATCCTCCCAAGAGATTGCAGGTTCGAGCAACGGGAGAAGCACATTTAATTCTATGTGGAAGAATAAATGTGAGTGCTGATGCGGGTCTTCGGGCCGAGTTTGATACGGAGAGATACAAGTACGGGTGCAGGGCCAGGAGTCTGTAACACAATTACCTGTTCAATATATATATATATATATATATATATATTCTACTACTATATAATAGAAAAACTTAGATGGTGAAACTTTTGAATTCCAAAAATACCCTTACATACTTATACTAATTAAAAATAGTTTATTAATTTTAATAAGGACAACTCAGTAATTAGCATATATATATATATATATATATATATATATATATATATATATATATATATATATATAGGGAGCGGATCAAAAGCCCCATTTAGAAAGCCCCCCAAAAATCTCCCTCACTCTAATTCGTAATGTTAATATTAATGTTAATGTTAATATTAATTTTAATGTTAATATTCATTTTTTTAAAATTTTTTTTATATATTAATGTTAATGTTATTGTTAATATTAATGTTAATGTTATTATTAATGTTAATATTAATTTTAATGTTAAGTTTAATGTTAATTTAGTATTTAATGTTAATATTAATATTAATATTAACATTAACATTAATATTAACATTAATATTAACATTAAATTACGAATTAGAGTGAGGGAAATTTTTGGAGGACTTTCTAAGGGAGGCTTATATATATATATATATATATATATATATATATACATTAAATTATGAATTAGAGTGAGGAAAATTTTTGGAGGACTTTCTAAGGGAGGTTTTTGATCATATATATATATATATATATATATATATATATATATATGGGAGCGGATCGGGAGCCCCGCCCGCGGAGCCCCGCCGAAGCCCCGCTCCCCCTTAGCCGTTGGATCGCGCGGGCGGGGGCGGGCCCCACGTGGGCCCCGCGCGATCCGATGGTGCAGGGGGGGGCGGGGCTTCGACGGGGCTCCGCGGGCGGGGCCTTTGATCCGCTCCCTATATATATATATATACATTAAATTACGAATTAGAGTGAGGGAAATTTTTGGAGGACTTTCTAAGGGAGGCTTTTGATCATATATATATATATATATATATATATATTGAAATTGTGCTACCACGTATTACCTTCCTATTGGTCGGAACAAATTCAATGATGCAAACCCCTGGCCAATGTAGGCAAAAATAATTTGGCTAATCAAACCAGTGAAGTGTACACTTGGAGGGACCAATAGGCTTCGAGCCTTATAATTTTGTGTGTATGTGTACGTGCGGAAAAAAAAATGTGACCCGCTGGCTGTTATATATATATATATATATATATATATATATATATATATATATATATATATATATAATGTCAAAAGTTAGACTTTACCATAAAAAATTTTATTCCGAAAATACTCTTACATATATGTTCCAATACAAAAATAATCTACTAGGTAGGTACTTACAATATACGTCTTTTGGTATTCTAATGTATTAATTTATTATTTAAGTAGATGTTGTTCTTTTCACATACATATAAAATTAGTTAAAAGACAACTAAAATACATACAACGTACGTGCAGTATACATAACAATAATATTTGACAGTTCAGGCTAAATCAAAACTAAAGTCGCGCTGCCACGTATCACATTCCTATTGGCCGGAACAAATCCAATCACCCCAACCTCCGGCTAACGTAATTGCTAATCAGACAACACATGTGGCCCGCGGTTACTAGTTGACATATTTTTCTCTTTTTTAATTAACCAAATCAAAAAACTTTCAACCATGAGATTCTTGACTCTTCTTCCGGAAACTTTAAACACGAGTTGAGTTGCACATGCATTACGTGTGCCATGACACTAGTATATATATATATATATATATATATATATATATATATATATATATATATATATATATATATATATATATATATACAAGAAATTGGCTGTACAAGAAATTGGCTGTACAGGAGCAAACTTTTGCAAAATACCAGTGGAAGGAAAACTTTTAGAAAATTGGAACCAAAGAACAATTCCGACACAGGGTCTGGCGGTTCCGTCGGACCAACTGGCTGAATTCGTGTATATTTGATTTTTTTTTTTATTTGGTTTTTGGCCGGCCGAGTTTCGGTTTGGTTGGTTGCTTTGTTATGGGTTTAATGGAGGAGAGGCCGGTTGGGTTGTGTGGTTGGGGTGATGGGAGGAGACAAGGGGGGTGGTTGGGGTGATGGGAGGAGACAAGGGGGGTAGGTTTATTGGGAAGTGGTGTATGGAGAAGTGTAAAATATTGGGTAGTGGGATTTGTTTGGTAGTGGAGGGATGGAATATAGGGAAGGTGGGGTTTAATTGTATAAGAAGCATTCGGTTGCTCCTCCAGAAGACCAGAAGATCAAGAGAAGTGAAGAAGAAAATGAGAAGAGAAACAGAAGAGAAGAGAGGAGAAGAGACCTAGAAGAGAAGAGGAAAGCAGAGTAAGAAGCATAACAAAGCAGAGGTAAAATTTTTACAAGAATTTTGATTATGAATTCTTTTTTTGTGTTTATTATCTTGGAATATGGTATTTGTAACAGATGGATCGTCAAAACGACGGATTTATTCCGGGAGGACCCACCACATATGTGATTATCCAGCAACGGGAGACACATATCTCAAAATTAATATTTTTTGGAAAGGTATACTAAATTTTAGCTAAAAATATATGATTATGTATATTTTTGTTATTTTGTAGTAATAATGATTATTTTGTAGTAATTAATTTTTTTCCATATAGTTATATCATTATCCTGACAATATCCGAATGCGAGAGCATGGGACATGGCGTTATGAACACAACTTTGGGTGTTGGAATTTGACCAGTGAACAAGAGGCCATGGTGGCCATATTTGGATTTAAATACATTGACGAGATAACTTTTCTACGACATGATAGAGATTTAATATTCAGTCTAGTGGAGTGTTGGTGGCCTGGACGAAATACATTCCAGCTACCAGTTGGAGAAATGACTATTACTCTATATGATGTAGCAAATATTGTAGGATTACCTATTACGGGTGAACCTATAATATTTGATGAGTCATTTTCAGCTGATACTGTAATTATGGAGTATCTAGGTGTGGAGCCACCGAAAGTAAAAGGCAAATGCTTAGTCACGTTCTCTTGGCTCCGTCGCAATTTTATGCACCTAGATCGTATTGATGATGACGAAGAGATATCTGTTAATGAAAATCGGGTATGTATAACTGATAATGTTAATAGGTTAGTCATATCTTATATACTGTTAGTTTAACACTTATTAATTTTTTTGCAACTTTTCATCATCTGTTTAGGTTATTTCTTGCACGAGGGCCTACTTACTCAGTTTAATAAATGCCATCCTATTTCCCGACTCATCAGATATGGTAAATTTACGTTTTTTACCATTCTTGGAAAATTTGACAGCACCTACATGTCACGTATGGGGAGCATCAATGTTGGCATATCTATACAACTCAATGTCAGATTTTGTGCGCGTGCTGCCAGATAATAAAGTTATGAAAAATTTAAATGGATGCATGACTTTAATACAGGTATTAAAAATATTGTTCAATTTATAAAAAGTTATAATTTATAGACCTATATCAAGTTATTCTTGTCTTTAATAGGATGACTGTAGGTCCTAAAAATCAAGTTGCGCCCATCAAAGAAGTCATGGAAATCAAATTGGACATCCTTCAAGTGAATTGCGCAGGAGACAGATTGCGCACCAACTCGATTGTGCAGGCTGAACTGCGCACTCATTCAAGTGCACGAGCTGACGTAGCCTCGTCATCATTACCTGACAGAGAATCAGATCTTATTACAACTAACAGCACGGAGGACGAGAAAACTGTTCGTTTATCGTGCAGTACAGCGCTCGAGGACAGCTGTACATGCAGCGCAATTGGCCAGACTCTGTGCAGCGCGGTCCATCCCAGCGCAATCTGAAGCCAGCGCAATTCAGGTGGCGCAGTCTATCAAGACAACTGACAAAGTACACGTGGCCTTCATGCCATCAATGACTCACTACGTGGTAACCGTCTGTACACGATCATGCGCATTTCAATCAAATAATGCCATATGTCCAATACAGTTAGCCCACGATCAAATAACTGCCAGCGCAGTCTGATGTCTGCGCCGTCCAATGCATGCGCAATCCAGAATAACTAAAAAGTAGTTATTTCTAGAACTCTATAATAGAGTTTCAAGTCCTTCCTAGAGGGGATCACACATATATCAGAAATCATCACCAGAGATCAGGAGTTCTTGCCAAAATGCTGCTGCAATCTTCAGAGGCTACCGTCTTCAAAGTTCACATCGTCCAAGGGATAAAGCGATCGTCATTCAGATCGGATTCCTATAGTTGTACTTTTCCAGAATTCTTGTAATCTTCTTACAAAGTTTGTTGAAATAAAGATCAACTTTTGTTTTTGCAAACAAAATGACGACTCTGCTGGGAACGATTTTCTCCTCCGACGAGGAAGTGACAACTCAATGTGACATTGCGTCTATCGAAAAGACGCAGAAGACGCTGGTTGTGAAGGTCAACCAGACGGCCTACGAGACGATGATCAACTCCAGGACCACCCCTCGCACTGCAACAACTTCTGCCACGAGCAAAGTTCACCCAGTGTGGGTCCCCAAGACTGTTGCGTAGTCCACTGCTTCTGCTGTTCAGCCTGCTGCGCAGTCTAATGCCTCTGTTCCTAAGACTGCTGTCTCTGCTGCGCAGTCTACTGCTACTTCTCATGCGCAGTATGTTGTTCCCCTTTCCAGTGCACAACCTACTTCATATGCTGCTCTGTTAAAGTGCAAGACTCCTATTCCTCTGGCACAGTTGGCTGCAACTCTTCCTGCGCAATCCACCACTCCAGCAACCAGAGTACAACCCAAACACTCTGGCAACAAGACTCCTGCTGTGCAAGTTGCTGAGACTGTGGCCAGAAGAGCTTCTGCCAGAGTTACTCATGCGCAACCTGCCAGTGCGCCAACAACTACTCCAACCCATGCACACACTGCACCAGCGCAGTCTAAAGGAGATGGCCCTTTGGCTAATCTCTCCTCGTCTCACAGCAAGGGAAAAAGCTCTGCTCCTCCTCTCAAGCACCCTGTTGCTCCTGCGCAATCCACTGGGGGTAGTCTTTTGGCTATTCCTCCTCCTTCTCAGAATAATGGAAAAGGCCCGTTGGTCTTTTCTCAAACTTTTTCGTCCCATGACTTGGAAGACAACAGAGGAAAACGCTCTTTAGCTAACCCTTCTTCACAAAACAAAGGAAAAGGCCCTTTGGTCTTTTCTCAGTCTTCCTCGATTTTTACCGTAGAAGATCAATCTGAACGTGCTCCGACACCAGTCAGCACAAGAACTCTCTCTCATAAGGGTTCTTCTTCCCTCTTTGCCAAAGGAAAATGTATTGATCAGAGAGGTATTCTGCCTACTCTGGTAGCAGAGTTCCAAGATCTCCCAACTCTCAAGATATCCCGTTCAAGACAGGGAAAATTGTTGGTGTCTCAAACAGAAACCCCTGGGGGTGAGTTTGCTGATTTAAGAACTTATCTCAATCGACCAACTTCGGTGAAACGCAAACAGCTAATGCCGAAGACCAACCAGTATCAGAAGCAAACTTCTAGGATTAAAAATTCGGACACCTATGCCAATGAAATGAGTACTTCCCTGTACACTCAAGGGACAAAACATTTGAAGAACCGGAACAATATTCCGAATATTGTTAAAGAACACATCCCTCGAACTTCATCTCGTCCCATTGTTGTTCTCGATCTCCGAGAACACCTCAAAAAAAATGGGACAACATCTCAACATCCCCAGTGCAACCACTTGGACACCATTGCAATCACAAGGTTGTCATCAAGTGTTGTCGTCAGACAACAAGACGATCTGTCTTTGATCGTCTGAACTTTTCACACTCTGAACCTATGTCAGAAGATGAAGACGAAGTTTTGTACGCTTATGTCAACATGACTTCCAGAGACACTGGGGGTAGGAAGTGCTCCAAGCATGGCAAGCCTCGCAAGCCAAGCCAGCGGTATTTGGATTTACTCCAAGAATCCTCTGAAGGAGTATTCCAACATACCCGATCCCGAAGCCGAGACACAATCGGTCAAAGGAATTTTCAAGATCCTTCCGGTCATCTTCCTCTTTCTCACTCAGGAGATAATTCTTTCTCCGACTACGATGCATACAGTGAAAGTTCGGAACAGACAGTGTCCTCCACTGTACCTAGAGAAGTGACAACTTATATTGTCACTGAAGATCCCGATGCTTCCAGTTCAGCTAGTCAAGAACAACGAATAGCTGTGTAACACCCAATTTTCCAGAAGAGGATAATTTTAAAATTTTGTAATTATAATTATTATTTAATGATATTTATTTCATATTATGATTTTTAGTGATTTTTTAATTATTTTTAAAGTATTTAAATGCATGACTTATGATTATGGTGTTTTGCTAGTGAACAGTAGAGACTGCCTACCCTAGAGCCTAACCATGTGATTATGGTATTTAGATATTTTTGGGGTTATTTGATTTTATTATAATTTATTTGAATTTATAGGAATTTTTAGAATTTATTTTGGAATTGTTTGAATGAGGGTTGACTAGGTTGACTTTGACTAGCAATGACCTTGGTAGGCTAACCTAGAAGCTAACCCTAGTTGTGCTTGGACTTGGTTAGGTTATGTAACTTTAGTTTAACCTAAGTTAGTGAGGATTAACTCATTAGAATTCATTTGGAGAAACTAGGACTCGAATTGATTTAGAAATGGCTTGTGATTTCACAAGTCATGACTTGTGACTTAGGCTTAATAGCCCATAGGCCCACACCATGAACCAAGCCTAAGGCTAATCAGCCCATGGAAGCCAACCTAGGGTTTCCCACCCTATTTAATGCCTCTTCCATTTGTTCTTGCCTCCTTTATTATTTTTTCTCTCAAGCTTTGGAAGAGGTGAGTCTCCATCTTCAAAAATCCCTAGAAAATCTATTTTAACTCCTTTTTAATCCAAACAAATTGCATTGAGTCCTAAATTTTCTCTACTTTCTGTTGGTACTAAGTGTTCTTGGCTTTGGAGCTCATTGGAGGAATTTGGCTATCAAGAGGAGCACCTCTTTGTGGAGCTTTTTGGAGCTTTTGATACACATAGGTAATTTCAATTCCTCACCATAGAACCCTATTATTTTTGCATCATTAGGGATCCCTATACCTAGCCTAACCGTAGAATAGGAATCTCCAGAATTTTGTGTCCTTTCGTGTCCATTTTGGATACGTATCAGTGTCGTTTTTATTGTGTTTGTTGAAATGCCCCAAACGACATTTCGGTTGATTTTCAGGAAGTGTTTGAATAGGAAATTAAGTTTTTAGGTCGCTTATGGGTTTCTGATTGTTTGGACACATTTTGTGTCGTGTCGGGGACATACTGGACTCGTGCACATGCCTGCGCGCGCGTGTACAGTGATCCCCTGCTGCTCGGGGTCGACACAGGACATGATACGGCACCATGTGCCATAAAACTTCGTGGAACATGGGGGCACCCACTGACATCATGTCCATGAAGTTTCATGCGACCTTGATGTGTGTGCGCGAAGGAATTGCGCGCGCACTGGCCACGTACTGGCTATGTTCTCGCCAACGGCGAGCTCTGATACGCTTCTCGTTTGCAGACACAGCGACACTAGGACCCAATTCAGGGTGTTGGACATGTGACCCTACACTAGACGAACACCTAGACACGACCACGAGACACGAGATTGCTTGTGTCGTGTCCTATTGGACTCGACATGGCCGCACGAGACAGCGCACTCGGGTGCTCTGTGCAGTGTCTGTTTTGCTTGGGACACTTCGTGTCCGACTCTATGGACACGAGCTCATCCCAATTTCATGTTTAACTATGCTTTTATGGCTGCACATTAGAATTGAAGGTTTAATTAGGTTTTGAATGAATAAACTGCTATATACAACACTGGCACTGATACACAGTCCTGGGACTGAATCCTAAATCTAATTTCCTGTTTAAACTAAAATTTGTTGATATTTTGCCATGTTAAATTCATCACACATGATTAGTTATGTTCAAATGTTGGGTTGTGTTTGATGTTAAGAAATTGGATTTCGAATTGGTGAATGGGGAAGTTCATGTTTTCAAATGTTAACTGAGATTTTGTTTCACTGTGTGAATGTTATTTTCGAATTCACTGAACTGAGTTCATGAAATGTTAATCCCTTCACTGTTAGCCTATTACACTCACTGATTTTGCCATTTCCATGTTTCCTTACTGTAAATTGATTTCCTATTTAACTATCAAGTATTAAAACCTGAAAACACACATGAATACACACCACTGCCTTCACTAAAAACCTGAGAAATGGGACTGAACTTGGTCATGTGTAAACTGAGAAATGTAGACACTTTTGCACTGTAAAAACCTGAGTTTAATCCAATGTTAAACTAAATTCTTCATATGTTATTAATGGGATACAGTTATGATATTTTCTGAGATTCTAGTTAGGATTGAAAGCTGAGATTTTGCAAATACATGTAACTGAGAATGAGTTTTTTATTTCTAAAGTATCGAATGTCCTCTAACTAAGATTGATTCATGTTTTGTATTGGTTGATAAATGTAACTGCATGGTTTTGAATTCCCTCTTGACTGAGTTTGATTCCATTTTTCCTCTCTCAAACAAATGAATGTTAATTGATCCCATTGTCCTTAAAAACCTGAGATTCCTTTATATAACCTGAACTGGAATTTTCTTACCATTTTACTGGTTGTTCCCTGTGATTTCCTGTTTTCATTTCACTGATTACCCTAAAATCTGAGAACACTAATTGGTTTCCTTCCTTTACATTGATTAATTTCTTTTGCTTTTTACTGAATTGGTTCTTTTCCTTTCACTGTCACATACACACATTACTGATTATTTCCTGTCACATTTGAACTCACACACACACAGGTTTTCCTTATCTAGTTCACTGAACACACATAAACCTGAGTTTCCTTCCTTTTTTCCTGCACACTGTTTCATGCCACTCAAGTCACACACTTAATGCCTCACTGTTAGCTGTTGCCTCATACACACGCACACCTGTTACACTACCACACACACACACACATGCTTCACAGCTCACTCTCATGTATACACTCATCACACACAAGTCACTCACTCACACCCTAACATACATGCCTATGTCTAACCCTCTTCACACACACTTCATGCCACACTTGACACCACACACATGTTCCTCTCTCAAGTCACCCACACCATTGCCATGTCTCACATCACTCTCACTAATACACACACACATATACACCCATGTATCACCCCACATTTTTATGAAACCCCCTCTCTATACATATGTATATATATATGCATTTACATGTGTATGTATATGTATTGGGATATATATGTATAGGTATATTATATATATAGTGTGTCCTATCATATATGATATATAATTATGGTGGTATGGTATATATATATTAGCCTATATATATATAAATATATGTTTTCTCTATTAGATTGTGTAATATGTATATACATGTATTGTTAGATATAGATACTGAATATGGTATTGCTTAGCCCATGGTATAGTCTATTAGCCTATGGCCTATGGTTGTGTTTGCTTAGCTTGTGTAGCCTAGATTAGACTTGTGTAGTCTTGTTAGACTTAGAATAGGCTGGCTTAGCCTAGTTTAGACTAGTATAGACTTGATTAGCCTAGTTTAGACTTGTTTGACCTAGTTTGACTTCTAGGGTTGACCAGAGTTGACCAAGAGTTGACTTTGGCCTAGATTGACCTAGAATCATGTAGAATGCATAGTAGGGCTTCATTATATCATTTTAGACTTGTTGTGACTTGTGCTGTTCTGATTAGGAGCCAGACACCTCTCCTCGGACAGTACATTTTATCCGGACACTCAGATACAGGCGAGTACATTCTCTAATCATTTCATATCCTGCTTAGAATTATTTCCTGTATTAAAATACTTTACTTGATACTGTCACGTTGGTCACACGAATTAGTACTATATGGATCCCTTCTTGAGATGTTATCCCTTCAGGGAGCATCGGGTACTCTATGTTCTGTACGTTTCACTTACATAGCGTATCATATGCTTCTTTGGTTCTTTGATCACTTGTGACATATACCCATATGATCACAGAGTCTTCTTTGAATCCTTATCCCATTTGTGGGACTACTATGTACCACCCTTCGGGGGCATATCACCCTTTGGGGGCTTATCACCTTTCGGAGGCTTATCACCCTTTGGAGGCTTATCACCTTTCGGAGGCTTATCACCTTTCGGAGGCTTATCACCCTTTGGGGGCTTATCACCTTTCGGAGGCTTACTACCCTTCGGGGGCTGTTACATAGAATCATAACATAACCTGGTTGGATCCTTGTGTATTAGTTGGGGGTACGGGGGAGTATAAATAGCCATGTGAACAATTCCAAAGTAGAATAGCCACGTACGCCTCTTTAGTATAGCCATGTACAAATCAAGCCATTCACATGTCGACTTTGTGCTCTAAATCACTAGTCACTGGTAGCTCTTTACTTATAGTAGATATTTCCATTACAGTTTTCTCTTTCTGTTTACATACTGCATTTCTTCAGTATCTATATCTTACTTTACTGCATGATTATATTTTCTAACCTGCTATGAACTGTTGAGATGTACTGTACTTGCTCCTGTCCTGACTGGGCCTGTTGAAAATATTACAGAGGACGAGGAGGAGGCCTGGGAGGATACCTTCTACAGGACAGCTATAGCTGAGGACATCACCTCCACTGCCTAGATTAGTTTAGTTAGGCCTTATCTTATTTTTATGTTGTCTTGAGACTGCTTAGCTAGACTTTACTTCTGTTCAGAGATGTTGAGTTGTATATATTCTTTCATATTCAGTAGCTGAGATATGTACTCTGAATATTTGCTGGGATATTATCTTAGACTATTCTATCTTCTGATTTTTCGTGAGTTCTATATCATATCGTGCTTTCTTCTTCCTTAGTTGTGATTGAGTTCATTTATTGCTTAGTATTATATTGCTAGATGTATGTTGACCTAGGACAGTGTTCTACCGTCGATACTGCGGCGTAGGCTGGGCGTTGTGACGTTCTCGTACCCTCACAGTGGGTGCGGGTCGTGACAAGCTGCGCAAGAAGACAAGTTGAAGACCATGGCTGAAATGGTTGCAATTATGCATTCTATCATTGTGGCCCAGCATACGGTACCACCGACCGTACCTCCTGCAAATCCTGAAATCATAGCATCGTCGGTACCTGTCAATACAGGGCTGGGGGTAGCATCTCCTTAAGTACCTCCTGTACAGATCCAACCTACACCCAGTCAATCAGGTGCTGGAGGTAGTGCTTATCACGCTGTTCCTCCCCCTAACACTGTGATTCAGCCTGCTCCTTCTACATCAGTGGAAGATGCCAATGAAGCTGTCAAACTACTGCACACTCAGTTCGAGGCCTTCAAAGAGAAGGACAATTTGCAGAGGTTGGGGATCAAGCAACCCTACCCAGTTGAATGGAAGGAAGTCCCGTTTCCTCCGAAGTACAAGATTCCAACAATCTCGCTGTTTGATGGCAGCACTTCTCCCAGTCAGTTCATTAACCACTTTGAGGTTATGACAGTCCAACTTCAGCCAAATGACGCTCTTCTTACCAGGGTATTCGTCGGCTATTTAGCCGACGTGGCATACGATTGGTACAGAAGCTTGCCCGATGGTTGTATCACCTCCTTCTCAGGTCTGAAATAAATTTTCTTGGAACGATTTTATGAGGGGATCAACGACATGACCATGTCAGCCCTCAATAAAATCAAACAAAGACACAATAAAACTGCTGAGAGTTTTATTGAAAGGTTCCACCGGAAAGCTTTGAAAATGCCTCCTGGAACTCCGGCAGCTGTCACCATAGACACCTGCAAGGCAAATCTTTTGCCTATCATCAGCAGGGGTCTACTCAGTTCCAAGACTGGCCATCCTTCATTGTCAATGCTAAAGCAGCTAAAGTTAGCGCTGACAAATTCAAGCAGCTAGGGGTACAAATGTCTAACATCGATCGGGATGAACACCAGACATCGGGTGGTGGTAATCGCCAGAACAACCGCAAGGAAAAAGAAACTTTGAATATCAACTTGACGAATAAGAACAAAGAATCTCTGGCAGTCAACGTAGCTCCCCCTACGTCCACTTATACTCCTTCAACACCTCCACCAAGGGAACCTCGTCCAAAAGTAGAGTACTCTTTTGACGAGAATGACACAGTAAGCATCTTTGATTGCTTGATCAAAAGCAATAAGCTCCAGCTCCCAGATCCCAAGAAGCCTGATGAAGTCGGTAAGACTGATCATCCTAAGTACTGTGTCTATCACAGGTTCATTGGGCATCCCACTCGAGCATGTTATGTGCTCAAAGGCAAAATTCAAGAGCTGGTCAACGCTGGTGTTGTCACTCTGCAGCAAGACGAGAACACTGTTACCGCAAATATGGTCTTAGTTCAATTCGGTGATTTCCCGTCGCAGATAGTACAACACGGTGTCATTCCTATCCCCAAAGCTACTCTTGAGATCGAGAATCTCCCTCCTCCACGAAATGAAGGTCTTGTCCCCTTGTCTTTTGATAATGGCGAGATTATGTGGATCCATCCGGATCTTACTTCAGAGTTCGAACTTCCCTCTTTCTCCAAGAAGAAAGACCGCTCCAAGGGTAAGATAAAGACTTGCAATATGGTGTCTTTTGACCCCATAGTTGATGAGAAAATCCTGCTGGGCACCAGATCAGGGAAAGCCTATCTAAAGGATTACCCCGAAGCTCAAGAGAATCCTGCTTCTTCTTCTGAGCCTGCTCCAGTACAACCTGTTTCTATTGAGGACATCCCTTCTGCTTCTTCACCGGTTGTAGAGTCCATTCCTCCCAAGCCGATGGTCGCTGACAAAGGCAAACAACAGGTCCACTTCAACAAACCTTTGAAGAAGTCATCTCCTTTCGGACTTGAGAAGCCTTACAACTTTGATATCTTGGCTCAGTTAGCCAATACACCGGCCCGGCTGTCCATCTTCGAGCTCTTGCGTCTCTCCAAAGAGACTCGGAAAACTCTGAGTGAGGCTCTCATGCAAGCTGAAACCTGTCTAGCCCTTCTGAAGAAGCCGAAAGCAGAGCCAATCTCTTGCCTCCATTGTCATAGTGTGTTGGAGTTAATTCCAAACATAACTTTCACACAGGATGACATGCTGATGGAAGACAACAGGCACGATCGTCCTCTTTACTATACAGGATATGTCGACTCGATGAAAGTCGATCGTATTCTGATAGATCCAGGGTCTGCTCTCAGCATTATGCCGAAGACAATGTTGGATGCATTGAAGATCTCGGTGCATAGTCTCTCCAGTACAATCACCACCATCCTCAGGTTCAACCAGGGAAGGAGTGAGCCTCTGGGCAAGATTCGCCTAAAACTCCAAATAGGCAATCTTCGCACAAAGATGACCTTCTACATCATTGACAACCATGGTTGTTCTTATAATGCTCTGTTGGGGAGACCATTCCTGCATGAGCATAACATTGTTCCTTTGACTCTCCATCAATGTTTCAAATATGTCGATGACAATGGAGAAGTTCAAAAGGAGGTTGATGATCTCTATCCTTTCAAAGGCATCGAAGCATATTGCAACAATGTTCGTATGTATAAGGATAAATTTATGAAAGTAGTGATGTCTTTGGACACTGAAGAAGAACAAGAAGCAGTGTCTAATGACACCCTCATCATACCCGTCAAAGGGCGTGTTTCTCGTTCTCAGTCCTCCAAGCCACTGGCTATTCACTTGCCAGTCCAGAAGCAACCAACTGATGATGATCAGGATCAAAGGGAGCTCACCTCTTCTGAGTCACTTGTTATTGATTTATCTCATAACAAGGATAAAAGGGAGCTCACCTCCTCTGAGCCGCTTGTTATCGACCTTCATCGTAACAAAGCCAACCTTCCTCCACGTTCTTCTTCTCCTCTTGTAATCAATCTGACCAAGCCTGCTAAGGCTAAAGGTCCTGCTGTAAATACAAATGTACAAATCAATGAAAAAGTATCTACTTTTCAGTATACTGATGCCATTTATCATGCTAAGTGCTATTTGGATATGTTAGATAGCTTTCAATCATTTACAATGGGAGTTGTGCAATCTCTTCAAACAGAAGTCTTATTTGAACACCCAAAGGATTTATATCGTATTGTTCCTGCTCGTAAGAAAGGCGAGAGTCCAATATTTTTTAGTAAAGGACCGGAACAATAATTTAGCTATATGGATGATAGCAAAAGTAATGATACGGAGCATCTTCAACTCCGTCGTTACAGTCAACAATCAAAAGACATCATCCGAAAGATGGGTTATGACTTCAAGAGTGGCCTCAACTACGGTAAGGGTAGAAAAACTCCTATCCGTACGGCTGTGCCGAAAGGGAAGTCAGAGATGTACTACAGCAGGACCAAAAGAGGTCTCGGATATTCTTTACCTCCGGTATTATCCCCAGCAGCCTCTGAATCCGATAGTGAAGAGCGCTCTAACTCTTCTGATTCCATATCATGGGATTCTGACACCAGCATCGGCCAAGTTCATCGATTGACTGTATCTTCTAACATGGTCTCCATCAAACTTCCAGAATGCTATGACGAGGATGTTGAAGAAAGTCCTCAAACAGATCCTTGGGCTCAACGAATGGATACCCAATGGGAACTCCAATTCGAACAAAGAGAACCTCCTACCGCAGATCAATTGGTTCAAATTGACGTAGGAGAGAGCGGGTCACCTCGTCCAATATTCATCAGCAAGAACCTCCCAGAGGCAGATAAGCAAGAATTAATTCTTCTTATTCAAGAATACATTAACGTCTTTGCCTGGAGCTATGAAGACATGCCAGGTCTAGATCCTAAAGTTGCTACTCATAAATTGAACATCTTGTCGAATGCAAAACCGATCAAACAGCAACAACGGCGCTTCAAGCCAGAAATAATGGATGCCATCGACGATGAGGTCAAGAAGCTCGTTGCTTGTGGCTTTATTCGAAAAGAACAGCATCCTGATTGGGTATCCAATGTCGTCCCAGTTCTAAAGAAAATCGAAAAAGTTTGAGTCTGTATCGACTTTCGGGATCTTAATGAAGCATGTCCAAAAGATGAATTTTCTCTCCCTATCACAGACGTCATGATTGACAACACCTGTGGGTTCGAGCGAATATCTTTCATGGATGGATTCTCCGGATACAATCAGATTCAGATGAATCCTGAAGACGAAAAACATACTTCTTTTCGCACTCCTGGCGGAGTCTACTGCTATACTGTAATGCCATTTGGTCTCAAGAATGCTGGTACAACGTACCAACGAGCTATGAGTACCATATTTCGAGATCATCTGCGTAAGACTGTCGAATGCTACGTTGACGATATTGCTGTCAAAAGTCGTCTAAAGGAAGATCATATCCAAGGCTTGAGAACTATCTTCAATCTCATGCGCCAACATCAACTCAAAATGAATCCCACCAAGTCATTTTTGGGTGTCTCTAGTGGCAAATTTCTCGACTTCGTCATTACCTCTAAGGGTATACACGTGGATCCCGAGAAGATCAAAGCCATTCAAGAGATGCGTCCTCCACGCAACCTAAAAGAGCTACGAGGATACCAAGGTCGACTTGCGTACATCAGGAGATTCATTTCGAATCTGTCTAGACGCTGCAGACCATTTACTCAACTAATGAAGAAGGGTGTATCTTTCGTTTGGACCGAAGAATGTCAACGAGCATTTGATGACATAAAGCGGTATCTTATGAATCTACCAGTCTTGGTGCCACCAATCTCTGGCATACCGTTCTTAATGTATGTCCGTGCTATGTACCATTCATTGGGTGTTTTACTTGCCCAAAAGAACAAAGAAGGCCACGAACAAGCTATCTATTATCTCAGTCGTACTATGATTGGTGCTGAACACCGTTATAGTCCGGTCGAAAAGGAATGCCTAGCTCTTATGTTTGCTGTTCAAAAGACTCGGCATTACATCATTGGCCAAACTATTCATATCATATCTCGAGTTAATCCTCTTCGGGTACTGATGAAGAAGCCTAGCACACTCAATTCTCGGCTGGCTACATGGGCCATTCTGCTAGCCCAATATGACATGGTATATGTTCTTCAAAAGTCTGTCAAAGGTCAAGCACTGGCGAATTTCTTAGCAGCTCATCCTGTTCTAGAAACGTCCAAACTCTATGATGAAATTCCAGACGGGACTTTGGAATCTAATACAATCTCTGAAGAATTTCCTACTTGGCGCCTATTCTTTGATGGTGCATCAAGGATTAGACCCAATGGTGCCATTGTCGCAGGAGTTGGAGTTGTCCTTGTTTCTCCAGACGGGTCAGTTATCCAAAGAGCCTACTCCTTAGATGAACCTTGCTCCAACAACGTGGCAGAATACAATGCTCTACTCATTGGCCTTCAGCTAGCCAAACAACTTGACGTCGAGTATCTTGAAGTCTATGGTGACTCTAAGTTGGTTGTTAACCAGGTTAGAGGGACTTATGAAGTTCGCCATCAAGATCTAGTGCCTTACTTTGAAGCGGCAATCAACATGGCTACATCATTCAAAGCCTTTTTCATCGAATATATACGCTGAGCTTGCAATACTGAAGCCGATGCTTTGGCTAATCTTGCAGCAGTTTTAGCCATCCCTATCAAAAGACAGCAGGTGGTGGTTATCTCTAATCGGGAATTGTTCTGTGTTGAAAACAATCGTAATATTGAGTTCAATAATCTTACTGAAGTCAATGTTATCAGTGAAGATTGGAAAGCTCCTTTTATCACTTCGTGATCCATGACATACTCCCTGAAGATCCCAAGGAAGCTACGAGTATTCGTCGGCGGTCTCTACGATTCTACTACAATCAGACCACTAAAACTCTTTACCGACGAACTTATGACGGCCTACTCTTGCGCTGTCTTACTGGTGATGAAGCAAAGCAAGTATTACGTGAAGCTCGCGACGGTGTCTGCGGAGCGCATCAACCCGGTCCCAAGCTACAGGATCACATCCGACGCATGGGTTACTATTGGCCCTCTATGGTATCTGATGCCATCGAATATACAAGAAAGTGTCGAGCTTGTCAAATCCACGCAGATTTCATTCATCAACCGTCAGAATTTCTTCATCCGACTGCTGCTTCCTGGCCTTTTGAAGCTTGGGGCCTGGACATCATCGGTCCCATCAATCTTCCTTCTTCTAGAGGACATCGGTTCATACTGGCAATAACCGACTACTTCTCCAAATGGGCCGAAGCTATACCATTGGCTGAAGTCAAGACCAGCAGTGTCATCAACTTCGTTAAACACCATGTCATCTATAGATTTGGTGTACCTCGAAGAATCATCCATGACAATGGACCTCAATTCATCAGCCAAAAGTTCACAAGGTTCTGTGACGATCATCGAATTGACAATGTCGCTTCGACAGCCTACAATCATGCTGCTAATAGCTTAGCTGAAGCTTTTAACAAGACTATCATCAAGCTCCTCAAGAAGTTTGTATCCACTAACAAACGAAACTGGAGTGAAAAGCTTGAAGAATGTCTTTGGACTTACCGTACTACGGTTCGCAACCCTACAGGCTGTACACATTTTTCCTTGGTGTACGGCTGTGAAGCAGTTCTATCTTTAGAACTCCAAATTCCGTCTTTGAGGATTGCTATCGCCAACGAACTCACGACAGAGAACAATGATCTTCTCCGACTTCAAGAATTAGAAGCGCTCGATGAGAAGCGATTAATGGCTCAACAACATATTGAGTTATACCAAGCCCGCATCTCAAAGACTTTCAACCGCAAAGTTAAGGTCAGAGCATTTCAGAAAGGAGAGCTTGTTCTAACCGTCAGACGTCCTATGACTATGACTCACTCGAGCAAGGGCAAATTCGATGCAAAGTGGGAAGGGCTATATATCGTGAGCAAGGTCTTCTCAAATGGAGCCTATCAACTCACAGAACTAGACGATCGAGTTGCAATGATGCCTATCAATGGCAAGTTCCCCAAAAAGTATTATGTATAAATGTAACAGACATTGCTTGTAATCATCAGACAAGTTCATAAATAAAATTCAATTTTATTTCATCTTGAATAATAGTACATAATATCAAGGAAGGTCACTATCATCCTTCTCAAAATTAGGACGCGGACCACTACCGTCCTTATCAAAAACATGATCAGTAAAAGAGTCGACAACATTCTTGCTGGAACCCACCAGGAACTTGCAAGCAGCCATCCTCATGGCTTCTTCTTCTTCAGTCTTTCCTGGTTCAAGAAGGAAATCCAAGATGTCCTTTGGCGGTTTGGGGGCAGACGAACCTTCGCCCGCTGCTATCTGCTTTGGTGGAGCCAGTTCGACTGGATATTCCTCAGTACCCGCTTCTACCTTTGAGGCGATCTCAGTCTTCTTGGATGCATCTCCAGATGACATCTTTATGTTGAAAAGTGAAAATGGCCATCCCTTCTGATCTTCTGTGTGAGCACCCTGAATTTCGGGTTAATTTTTTTCATTTTATTTTATTTTTCCTGATTATTTGGTTTTGATAAATATTTTATTTTATTTATTTATCTGTAAGTGTTCTTTTCCATGCCTTTGATATTTAGAGTATCAGGGATGTTCAACTCTGGAAATCTTCTTCATGAGTTTTGGAGTGGACAGGATTACCTTTATGACGGTATATAGTGTCCCATCCAAACTTGTTCCCTTGTGCTCTTTCTGCTTCGCTGAACTTTGGGTCGGTTTAGACCATTCGATTGTTATTTATTTTTCCCACTCTTTTTCTCGATCTTTTTCAGCGCGTTACCATGACATTTAAATTGGGAGTGCAAGACCAGTCAGTTTCTTGAAACCAACTCCTCATTGATGATCTACTCGAGATGCTCGTCACCCATGACCTTTGTGTCCCACTCAGACACGTTATTTTGAGCTCCATTTGATTCGCATAACTTTCCGACACGTGACCCGATTTTATTTCACTCCACGGCGTCACATTCATCTTCCAACTTGATTTGTGGGTCCCCTGTCGACCAAAACCTGTCCACCCCAACTATGGACATGGCCCACATTGAGCCTACTACCCGTCCGCCACTTGTGTCCCATTTACTGGAATCTCCATGTGCTACTTAGTTACTCATGATCATCAACGTCTATTTTTAATTCGATTTTTGCATCATGTCCGATTTTGACTCAATCCGGCTCCACCGAGTCCAGTCCAGCCTTGTGTTGCCCTCCATCGGGACACCCTCATTTCTCTGTGTCCAAAAATAATATTCAATACCTACCTTTCTATTTCGAATATTGAGTGTAATCTCCATTGATTTTAAATCCCAAATAAATCCATTTTCCCCCTAATTAATTTCCACCCTTGATTTTTCCCTCAATCCATCACCACCATTTATTTCCCCCACACTCACAAATTCCACCCTCAGCCTCTTTTCCCTTGAAAAATATTGGTACTCACTCTACCCATTTTTTTTTATTATTTATTGGAATTTTCCTTGAATTAAATAGGATAACCTATGTTTTCCTATATTTAATCATGGCCATTGATTTCCCTCAAATTAATCCCATCCCTACAATTTTTCTATATTCATATCAGCCAACAAATGTTTGCTAGCCGGCCCTAACTCCAATGGACAACAATTCTCTCTCTCCCTCTCATTTTATTAACTTATCCTTTTTCTCTCTCTCTCTCCCACTCTTTTCCTACACAACCAACATCACAACAACAACACAGAACAACAACAACAACAGCAACTACAAACACCATCACCACCACTCCCATGGCCCGACCATGGCAAAACTCGACCACCCTGGTCGGCCATGGCCGGCGACCCGACCATCCTTCATCTCCTCATCTCCTTCCTCCTCCTCACAAACCAAGCCATCACCACCACCATCATTTCTGCCACCACCTCATTTCCGCCGCCATTGGCCGCGCATGGCCGCGCCTCCGTCGACACCCCGCCGCGTGGTCGCCGCCCCTTCGTCGGTCGACCACGCCCTGCCATCGTCGTCACCATGCCCGGCCGGGGCAGCTCTCGTACAGCCGCGCACAGCAGCGCACGAGTGCAGCCATGGGCGCACGTCGACGCACGTGCATGGCGCCACCGCCGGCGCCACCGCCGCCGTGGACGCCGTGGTCGTGACCCCCCCCGTGTCGAGCGAACTCCGGCGACCCCCCCGGGTCAGCGTCTTCTCCTCCAGCGCGACGTATAGGCGATTCGTGCGTTTTGCACGACGTCCCGTCGTGACGCGCGCGAAATGAAGTTCATTTTGGCGCCCCGTCGCAGCAACTTCGTGCGCATTTTTCCGGAGATCCGACCGTTGGATCGACGATTTCTTTGCTCCGTCGCAATCTCGGTATATCCACCTTCATCCCTGTCAATTTTCGTCCGTTAATTTTATCGTTTGATACATGAAAACCGGCCACCAAGTTGACCGTTTAAATTGTATTAAATTTGGACAGTTTCGCGGGGCCAACTTCGTCAGCTTGTACCTCCTCCACCACAGCTCCGTTTGGTGTGCTACCAGTTCCGGTGCAAAGCTGGTATAACCCTCTTACTACCCCTCCAGTTTTGTTTTATTGTGAGCTTGTTTGATTGGTTGAATTCGACTCCAAAGTTGGTCGTCCGAATTCGTAATTTCCAACTTATAAAATTCCATTTTTGAACACGGGACTCCAGATTTCATTTCTGACACCACCATTAGACTTGTGGCGTCGTTCTGGCATATTTTCATATAAAATTTGTTAGATTTGGAGAACGTGGGCCCGGACACGTTTTTCGGTGCAAAGCGGGTCCCACATTCTGGGTTAACGGGACTTTTTGACGCCGGCTCATCGGAATCCAATTCCGGATGTACCGATGAGTTCGTATTGTCATTCTGAACTCGTTGACATATAATTTGCTAGGTTTTGGTGGACATTGGGTCTGGCACGCATTTCGGTGCAAGTCAGATACCACTATCCGGGTCAACGGGTCATTTTGGGATCGGCTCATCGGAATCCAATTCCGGAGATACCGTTGAGTTCGTATCATCATTATGGACTCGTTGACAGGTAGTTTGCTAAGTTTTAAGAACTTTGGCTCCGGCACGCATTTTCGTGCAAATCGGAATTCCAAGTTCTGGTCAACGGACCAAATTGAGATCGGGTCAACGAAATCCAATTCTGGAGATACCGTTGGGTTCGTATCGACATTCTGGTTTCGTGGACATATAATTTGTTATATTTTATTAACTTGTTTTCTTGCACGTTTTTCGGTGCAAAACGGCTCCGAGACGGACACCGTTTTGACCCGAAATTACCTTTTTGCCCTTGTGTCCAAATTGGACCGTTGGGTAGGCTATCCTAGCTAATTTGAGCATTCTGGACATGTTGGCGATGTTCATTTCATCGTCCGACAATGTTTGTTGATAATTTCTCTGAGCTTAACCTTTTTATAATTAATTAATAATTAATTCATATAATGTTCGTATTTCGAGATTAGTACAACGAAACTGAGATAAGCCAATTCCAGTGATCTCACATCGCTGAAATTGACAAGTTGGACACATGGATCACTATAATAAGATTATCAACCTTACCGATAATCTTCTTATCTCGATTTGCGTGTCGTAAGTTTCGACGTACAAATAACGAAGTACACTTTAATAATTAGATTAGATTTACCCTGTTTGACCAGAGTTGACCAGTTGACCCAAAGTCAACTGTAAGTCAACACTTGACCTAGTTTGACTAGATTATTGACCGGAGTCGACCTAGAGTTAATTTGACTTAGAAGAACCTAGAATAATATAGATTTCCTGTAGGGATTCATTATTTCAACTTAAACACCTTGTAACCTGTGTTGCTTTAAATAGGACTCTGTGGCTTCAGTGGGACCTCCTATACTTATCAGCTGTTCAGGTTATCGAGGCGAGTATATTCTCTGATCATTTCATATCCTGCTTAGAATTATTTCCTGCAGTAGATTACTTTACTTGTACTGTCACGACGGTCACACGGATTGGTACTATATGGATCCTTTCTTGAGATGTTATCCTTAGGGAGCATCGGGTACTCTATGTTCTGTGCGTTTCACTTTCATAGCGTATCATATGCTTCTTGGTTCTTTGATCACTTACGACATGTACCCTCATGATCGTAGAGTCTTCCTGGAATCTTACACTGTTGGGTATCCCCCAGAATCCCCATTTTTATGGGACTTACACTGTTGGGTTACCCCCAGAATCCCTATTTTTATGGGACTTACACTGTTGGGTTACCCCCAGAATCCCTATTTTTATGGGACTACTATGTATCACCTTCGGGGTCTACCACCCTTCGGGGGCTTATCACCTTCGGGGTCTATCACCTTCGGGGTCTGCTACATAGCATCATATAACATAACCTGGCTGGATCCTTGTGTATTGATCGGGGGTACGGGAGAGTATTACATGTTCATATTGTACTCTGACTCACTAGTCACTGCTAGTTCCCTATGTATAGTAGATATTTCTATTACAGTTCTCTCTCTGTTTTTATACTGCACTTCTTTCAGTACTTGTATCTTACTTTACTGCATGTTCATATTTTCTAACCTGCTATGAATTATTGAGATGTACTGTGCTCGCTCCAGTCCTAACTGGACATGTTGATAAATTTTACAGATAGTCTGGAGGTGCCTGCTAGCCTAGAGGAGACACAGTAGGGTTTTGTTTAGGTAGTTATTTCATTTTGTCTGGAGTTGTATTTACTTTGGGGATTACTGTATCTTTATTTGAGTTTTGAGATGTACTTCTGGGTTCATGTATCTTAGACACTTAGACTTCTATCTCCTGTATTTATTTTGGATTTCATGTTTTATCTATCCTTATCATGCTCTACCTTAGATGTGATTGAATTTGTATCTGCTATGTCACCCCCATTCGGGGAGTATAAACTGTTTAGCTTTATATTGTTAGATGTTGTGACCTAGGACAGCGTTCTACCGCCGACACTGCGGCGTAGGCTGGGCGTCGTTACGTTCTCGTGCCCTAACTCTAGGGTGCGGGTCGTGACACGTTTTTAGTGGTGGCCCATGCAGGTCGAGACTAAAGTGTAGTGGTATTCGAACTAGAGTACCACTACAGCCTGCAGTAGGAATAGGATATATTTTGAAGATACTCAATCACAGCTAGGATCCCTTGAGAGATTCCGGGACGACCCTCGAGAATCTTATTTAACTTCGATTTGAAAACTCTCTTTTCCTTGATTTGATTTATCTTTAATTTCTGTTGTCGAATTTGATTTTGATGGATTATTGTTGAGTTGAGTTTGTATTTATTGATTTAATTGAAGATTGTTGAATTTTGAGTCTTGATGTTAGTGTTGCATCCGAGTCTGTATTTATAGGATTTAATGGATTTTGTTCATTTTGAATCTTGAGGTTCGTTGATAAATTTGATTTGATTTTGGATATTCATTGTTGATTTAAATTAATTTTGTCAAGATGAAATTATATGGGCTAGGTCATCTAAGTTATGGAAATCTAATCTTCTACGGTCATCTTAGCCAGCATGGTGAGGACACATAGTTGACTTGGATATATTTCTCGGGTGTGAGAATTTAAGGTTTTTGCAGCCAAGCTAGCGGCACCGCAAAAATGTTAAATACCACGATTCTAGACGTATGTGCCTAAGTCGAGGACTCTGTGATTATCGTAGCCTTGTTTACTAGTATGACGAGGATTAGGGTACCATTATCTTGGACAGACGCATATGATTATCAGATTGTACCTTAAAAGTTTTCGAACATATTTCCTCTACCTTGTTTCAGTCCTTAAAAAAATAATAATAAAAGAATTGTTAATTGTTTTGTTTTACTTGCTTTTCATTATTTAATTTAGTAGTAGTTTTAGCTGTTTTTATAAACCCTCGTGAAACTTCTTGCAAATTTCTTCTTAATGCAATGAATCGATAATTTTGCTAGACTTTATCTTAAATTTGATATTTTAACTCTGGATTTTAAAATGGTTTCCTCTTTTAAAACGGATGCGCAGAACAGATTTTATTACCATTTTTTTTTTGCCAATATTTTAGTACCATCATTCCTTGTCTTATACAACTATCCTGATTATATCAATTTTGGCTCGTATCTCTTTCTATCAGCTGTACTTGAACTCTTGAACCTTCATACCATTTTGTCTGAGAAATGTTGAGGAAGTGACGTAAATCATCTAGTACGGAAATGACGTGATTGGTTATCATATGATAATTTTGTAGGAATCAAAATGTTGGATGCCAAAAAAAAATTTTTTTTTTGAGATAGAAATGTGGTAAAGGTTTAGAATGGAATTGAGTGATAAATGTTATCAATTTAGAAATAATTGCAGAAAATTTGGTTATGAGTAATTCATGGATGTATTTCAAAACTAATGAGGATATCAGAGGTCAACCTACTTTTGAGAACTAGAAATCTTGGTTATTGATTTTTGGGAGCTATTACAAGGCTATGTAGAAATTTAATAATGGGAAGGAGAATTTGATTGTATTCTATGATTATGCGAAGTTGAACCAGATATTTTAAGAGGGTGACTAGAGACAAAGAGAACACAAGGATTTTACGTTATAGAAATTATTTTTAGATGATTAGGAGAAATGTGTAGAATTCAAAATGGATAATAATTGAAGGTGAACGTTGAAGAAATGTGAAGGTTGATTTATAAAATGAGAATAAATTTTGCATGACATAGTGGTATTAGGGTTGAATAAACACGAGACTTGATTTAAACAAGTACAAGGATTTTATAAACTGAATTTAGAGGTTTCGGATCTAAATTAAAACGAGGTGAAGGAATTTAGAATTTTGGTTAAACGAATAAGTGTTGACTCCTAAATAAGAGGGGTATGTTCGGGGAAAAATATTTTTAGGAGTAGAAAAATTGTCTATGGAGATCATGGTAAAGGTTAGATGACTAAAGGTTATAAAATTTCGATAATAGTTATATAGAGATTGATTTCATATTGGGACTTGTGGAAAAAAATATATGATTTAGCAATGACAGACTTGATGGTATTAGAGAGAGATGATTAACTTGACTCCTTATGAAATCTTCCCTTGTTTTTTTTTTCCAAAGTGTTTTCAATATCATTGAATCCTAGTTTCCTTAATCACGACCAAATCGACTTCGATTATCTTTTCTTATCATAATTATATCTTGTTTGTACTTAATTTTGATTGTGACCCGAATCTCTATTCTTGTATGCTCGTTCTCAGACTTTGTTGAACCTGTCCTCCACATTGCCTAAATTTTGATTTCTCCAATTTGATCAACTTAGATCGTATCGAGACTAAATATTCTTAATATATATTTTGACTGGATTTCCATGAAATTGACTTTCATTCTTAAACTTGTGGTTTTGATTTTTCTTGATTAGTACCCTTTTAGATAAATGGTAGTTATCCTTATTATTTTTAGATCAGTACCAGTTTTCATATAGGATGGTAGACTGCCTTACAGTTTTGATGGTTTGTTGTTTCCGTAACTTTGGTTTAACGCCCTAGACTGCTTGTGTATTTTGATACCCTATGACCGATTCAGTTAGCATAACTAGTATACCTAGATGGTTTGTTGTTATACAGCAGTTACTACGCCCTAGACTGCTTGTGTATTTTGATATCCTATGACTGATTCAATCAGGGTCGTAGTAACTGCTGTATAACAGCTCAGCATCCTCAATGTCCCCTAAAAATGTATCTCCAGTCAGGAGGGAGCAAAGTACAATTCATGCTAATTTAAACAGTTAAAATGAATAATAGAATCATGCACTTTTAAACAGTTTAGAAATGAACAGTTTTCTAGCAGTAAAACAGTGTGATTTGAATAGGCAATGAATATGACCGGCTTGGGTTGTACAGTTGTATCCTATTGATATGATACGGCTTATCCCCGTGTGTATGAGGGATAAGCTAATACAGTTCTAAGTTACAGTTGGATGTAGTCATAAACATTACTCTATTCCCCCAGTCCCCAATCAGTTACAGCAGTCAGTACTCTCAGGGAGAGTTTCGTGTTTGCATCGTGGTTTAAACTTGCAGTAAAGCGATTATTAAAATAACTGTAAACTAACACAAACTATACTTGCCTCAAAATAGACTGGACTGGAGAGGATGAAGACTTCGAGTTGGGAATTTAGGATCGTTCTCGAATTCCTACATTCGAGAAATTGGCTCAGAATCCAGAGTTACCAATCTAACTACGCTAGTTGAAATCTCTAATTGTGTCCTAATCAATTTTAATTCTTTATTAACAAAACACGAACAAAAATACGAGTATTGGTGCGTTGAATTTATAACGAGGAAAAGATCGTTTAAACTTTGTATTTTGGAAAACTCGCCGATACCAATTTAGTTGATTAAAACTTAGTATTTCTGTAATTATAAATATAAAACTAAATTTCTTATTTTAGTGAAAAATACATGATCGTTGTTTAAATATTAAAACTTGCAGATTTTATTGTGAGAAATCTTTATTAATTTTCTATATGAAAATAACTATTATTAGATTTATGCGTATACTACAAAAACTCGCAAAATCAGCCAATAACAAAAATCCTACACTACCAATTTACAAGCCACAGAACCAACAACCAGCTGGACTTATGCCCATTATAATTTATTTACATAAATTAAAATAAGACAAAATGGTCGTTAGTTCTAAAACTTCCTATAATTAATTATGAATAAATTAAATAATAGAAATAAATTAAATAATAACGAGTCTCAGATATGGTCCAATCGTCAACTAGGCTAATGCCTCAACGTCCGGGCGTAGCCGGTTTCGTTTGCACTTAGCCGGGGCCCATTGACCGATACGGTCGTCGCCCAAAACCAAAATATTTAATATATTTCCGAAATCCATTTAGATTTACGGAAAAATCCGGCAGCATCTCCTCTGTTTTTGGTCAACCCAAAAACTGGAAAATATGCCAATCTTTTTCCTGTAAATCCCAAACCAGGGAATCCCAATATATAGATATATAAAGATAACCACAAACATTCCACAGATTAATTCGGAACGACCCGAACCAAATTCGGGAGTCCGAAACTAAACTAGAACATCACATCACAATAATCGGAAGGATCCGAAAACTAAAGTATTTAGAAAACCATTTCCAAAATGTTTCGGAAATAAGGAAAACCAAATAGCAGAAATTTCCCGACGTTCCTCGAAAATCCCGGGAACGACGTTCACCCCAAAAAATCGAATTTCCCAAAGGAAACTTGTGGACCATTTCATCATCGACACCGGGGAGGGACGAACTACTATGATTAATCAGGAATTACCCAGAATGACAGAATCCGAAGGGTTGCCTTGGACTCGGGATGCGCAATTCCACAGATCGGGGTTGAAACCCAGCGAAGGACGCTGTCCAGAACAGCAGACAGCCTCGGGGTCAGCGCTAGGGTGCTGGCTGGGCACGGGACAGCTCGCGGAGTCAGCGCTGGACGCTGGAAGGGGCGCAGAAATGTGCACGGCGGCTCGCGGGGTCCAGCGAGCGGCGAAGGGGGTCGGGGTCGCGCGCTGGGAGGGCGCCGTTGGGGTCGGGCCGACGGGAAGGCCGGCGAAGGGGGCGCCACTGGGAGCCGTCAGCGAAGGGGGTCGGGCCGCTGGGGTCGGGCGGTGCGCCGGCGGGAGGCCGGAGCTAGGGGGTGCCGGAGTTGGGGTCCGCGCGGAGTAGGCCGGCGGGTCGCGGCCTAAGGGGCGCTGCTGGGTTGGGCCGACGGGAAGCTCGGCGGGGTTTGCTCGGGGGTGAAGGAGAGTTTGGGGGTTTGAGGAAGTGAAGTTGTGAGTGAGAGGGAAAAAGAAAGTGTGGGGAATAGTTGCTCCTGTGGGGGTGATAAGGAGAGGTGGAAGGGAAAGAAGGAGGAGTTGGAGGGGGAAAAGAGGAGTGTGTGTGGGTAAACGTGAATTGTTGGAAGGAAAATAAGGAGTGTGAATGGAGTGCTGGTCCAAAGAGGACCAGCTCAAAGTAATATATATATATTTTTATTATTATTTTTTTAAAAACAAACCAGGTTTCAAGAATAGGATTGGGTCTGGGTTCGGAAGTCGGGTCCGGGCTCGGGTCTGGGTCAGCACTCAAAAATCTATGTTTTAATTTTCGAAATTGATTTTAACACTCAAAATGATACTAATAATTATAATAAAAAATAATAATATAATACTAATATTTTACATTAAAAACTGGGTTTCATAAATCTCCTGCCTAGGCTCGGAGGCAGGTGTAGGGGATGACATGGTTATTCCAGCTACAGCACTGGCCACCACTGAAGACAAGATTTGTCCGGGTATCTGCCCTCAACCTTTGCATATTCATTAGCGAAGATTGGCGTCCTCACCGGCAGCAGCAAAGAAGAGTTCTCTGGAGGGATGCAGCCAGGTTTTAACCCTCTGAGCAAAGTGCTATGACGCTCAGAGGAGCTATAGAACATATCTCTGTTGTTTGGGCCTTTCTAGGGCTGCAAATGAGCCAAGCCGTTCGCAAGCTGCTCAAAGCTCGACTCGATAAAATCTCGTTTGAGCTCGGTTCGTTTAGTAAACAAGCTGAGCTCAAGCTTCATTTTTGAGCTCGTTTAATAAACGAGCCAAGCTCAAGCTTAGAAGTACTCGACTCGTTTGAGCTCGCAAGCTGGCTCGTTTATGAGTTTGCGAGCTGGCTCATTTAGAAGCTCGTTTAGGAGCTCATTTAGGAGCTTGTTTAGAAGCTCGTTTGTTCTTTGTTGAATTTTAATTTTATATATGTCTGTATAACAATATGTTTGTGTGCATTATATATTTATATGTCCGTAATAATTGATATTAAGGAACTTTTTTAAATTTATAAATAAATTGTTACTATTACAGGTACTTGAATTCAAACATAATTAGCTTGAAATCGAGCTCGTTAAGCTTGAAATCAAGCTTAATGAGCTTGAAATAAAGCTGAGCGAGCTAGAAATCAAGCTTGCTTATCGAGCTTGAATCAAGCTTGCTTATCAAGTCAAGCTCAAGCTCAAACCAAGCCAAGCTCAGGCTTAACATAAACAAGCTCGAGCCAAGCTCAAGCTCTAAAATAAAAAAACTTATCAAGCTTGAGCTCGAGCTCGAGCTCGATTAATTCTAGTCATGCCAAGCTTAAGCTTGCAAAAGCTTGACTCGGCTTGGCTCGTTTGCAGTCCTAGGCCTTTCTTTACACAAATATTCCCTGTCCTTGCTTGCTGGAGGGGGGTAATATCCCAGTCCATCCTCCTGGGATGGCTTGCATGGGCATAGCGGGCTAGAGGGAGACATCTGGCAATGTCCGGCAACAGGATTATTTTTTACTTTCTCTGGAAGAGTCTCTGCTCAACACGGGGTCTTGGCTGAGAACTCTTGTCAATAGCTTCGCCAAATAAGAACAGGGGTTTCTTGTGGGTAATGGCATCGGCAGTCTGCAGAGGCTGCCCATTCATCAGACTTAATAAAGTTTCATTGTCCTGAGCTACCAAGATGGTTTGGCGGGAGAATGGCAGAGCATATTAGGGAAAAAGCACATAGGATAAATCTTCTTTAAATTCTGGTTCAGTAAGGGACCCTGCAAAGATTTCATACTCTGGGTCCTCTCTGATGTTAACTGTATCAAACAGAAAGACCGAATTCAGTACAAGTAAAATCAAAGATTCTGTCAGCAAATTGTGCAAGCATCAGATTGCGCAAGCATCAGATTGCACAACAACAGCTTCTATGCACAAACTGCCCAGTTGCGCCAACTCATCCACTTGCGTAAGCCATCAGATTGTGCTGAATAACTTGCACAAAGCATCAGTTTGCGCTGGACAGCCTTGCACAAATCAGCAGATTGCGCTAACTTTTGCCAGTACGTTCTAACGGATTGCGCAAGAAAATAGTCTTCATAAAAATGAAAACTATAGGGTTTGTGCAACCGAAGCCCTAAACAGGGCGGCACAGTATAACCAAATCTCTAAAAAGAGATAGGTTTGGGGATTCAATCATGTCGAAGAACCCTAAAAAGGGTTTTTGTTCGAATAACTACCTTGTAATGCTGGATGTCCGATTTTATGTCGTAAAACGTACGACGCAGCACGATACGAAGACTCGGCGGGGGCTTTGCCCATGTCGGCGGTGGAATGCTTCGGGGCCATCTGAAGTCGACGGAGAAGAAGGAAGAAAGTCGGAGGAGGCTCGGAAACTTTTCTCTCTTAAGCAAAGTGAAAACAAGTAAAGAATAACAAGAAGAATAAAGAGAACTATTTATAGTTTTTTCGAGAGCAACGGTCGTCTCAGATTGCGCCGAAAAAATAGGAACTGACTCCTCCAATTGCGCAAACAAGTCATTACTTGCGCAACTTGATTTTTTTAATCAAAATTTAAAGTATTTCGAAGCTTTGACTATCTTCAAACTTCGAAAACTTTGAAGGGGGTCTTGTAGGTCCTAAAAATCAAGTTGCACCCATCAAAGAAGCAAAGAAAATCAAATTGTGCATCTTTCAAGTGAACTGCACAGGAGACAGATTGCGCACCAACTAGATTGTGCACGCTGAACTGTGCACTCATTCAAGTGCGCAAGCTGACGTAGCCTCGTCATTATTAGCTGACAGAGAATCAGATCTTCTGACAACTGACAGCACGGAGAACGAGGAAATTGTTCGTTTATCGTGCAGCACAGCGCTCGAGGACATCTGTACATGCAGCACAATTGGCCAGACTCTTGGCAGCGCGGTCCATCCTAGCGCAATCTGAAGCCAGTACAATTCAGGTGGCGCACTCTATCAAGACAACTGACAAAGTACACGTGGCCTTCATGCCATCAATGACTCACTATGTGGTAACCGTCTGTACACGATCATGCACATTTCAATCAAATAGTGCCATGTGTCCAATACAGTTGGCCCACGATCAAATAACTGCCAGCGCAGTCTGATGTCTACGCGGTCCAATGCATGCGCAATCCATCTTGCGCAGTCCAGAATAACTAAAAAGTAGTTATTTCCAGAACTCTATAAATAGAGTTTCAAGTCCTTCCTAGAGGGGAACACACATATATCAGAAATCATCACCAGAGATCAGGAGTTCTTGCCAAAGTGCTGCTGCAATCTTCAGAGGCTACCATCTTCAAAGTTCACATCGTCCAAGGGATAAAGCGATCGTCATTCAGATCGGATTCCTATAGTTGTACTTTTCCAGAATTCTTGTAAGCTTCTTACAAAGTTTGTTGAAATAAAGATCAACTTTTGTTTTTGCAAACAATTACTACCTGTTGTAAGTCCACATAAGCAAGAATGTTGATTTTCTAACGTAGTAATAAAAAATGTCTCGCTATTACCAATAGATTTAGCGTATACTCTCCAATTTTAACTAGATACGTTACATTTATATATAATCTTATGAGCATTATTAGAAGTAGCTGAACAAGTAAAATTATGCTTAATTGCTATGTCACTAATGAAACTTCTAAATTTAATACGATTTTCAAATTGTCTTCCAACAAATAATTCAAGAGTATCAACATTACCATCATTATTATCAAATTCATCATCTACATTTTCAACTAAATCATCACTATTGTCATCATCATCATTACCTTCAACTACTATATTTTCTTCTTGACTGGCAAAAATAACTTGGTGAGAAGAACTAGGACCAAGACAAACTGTAACACCCAGTTTCTAAAATGAGAGTAATTTTGAAATTTTGTGTTTTAATTTATTTAATTATGATATTTAATTAATAATATAAATTTTAGTGATTTTTAATCATTTTTAAACTATTTAAATATCATGACTTGTGATTTGGTGTTTTGCTAGTGAAACCGTAGAGACTGTCTACTCTAGAGCCTAGCCATGTGATTAGGGTATTTTATTTATCATTTTTAGTTTGAGGATATTTTGTTATTTTTGAATTATTGGAATTTAATATATTTTATTAGGGATTTAAAATGATTTATTAAATGGTGTGATTTAAATACTAGTTAATTAATTTCCATGTGGTTTTGGTTAGCCTAACCTAGATTGGACCTAACCTAGATTAGCCATAACTAGCCTAGTTAACCACTTTGAGAATTAGTTAGTATTGGTTAGATGGTTTGAGTCATGTTTAGCTTAGTGAGTGGGTTGCAACTTAACTAGGAAAGAGCCTTAGATTCTAGGCCACTCAATGGTCATGATTCATTGCTAGCCCTTAGATGCATTCTAAAAACCCTAACCCTAGCTAAAGTGGCCAGCCAAGACCCCTCCCCCCTTGCCTATATAATATCCTTTTAGAAATTTATGCCCCCTTCCATTATTCTATCATTTTCCTAAGAACAAGGTTAGCCTCCATTGAAACTTCTTCATATTTTATTAAATACTAATCCTTTTTCATCCAAACTTCTTCCATGGTGTTCTAATTTGAGGTTCCTTACTGTTCAAGGAGAGAAATCTCAGGTTTGGACAAATTTGGAGAGTTTTGGCTAACAAGGAGAAACCTCCTTTGGAGCTTTTCATTGAAATCTCAATATATAGGTAAATCCCTATTCCTTCCACCAAATTTCGTTTTCTTTGCATGGATAGGAAGCCCTAGGTGTCCCCTAGCCGTAGGTATTGGTTTTGTGTTGATTCGTGTCCGTTTGGTGTCCGTATCGGACACGTATCATGATGTGTGTGTAGGTGTTTGTTAAAATGCCACAAAGGATTTTTATTTGTTATTTTTGAAAAGTGTTTGAACAAATTTGTTGATTTATATGCATATATTGATTTGCAATTGGACTGAGTTGATTTTCGAGCCGTGTCCGTGTCCAAACAGGACACGAACACGCTCGCAGCACGCACGGGCAGTGTCCTGCTGCCCGTGTCCTATTTCTCGCTGGACACGCCACCTCTTGACACCAAAATTGGTGTGGACACTCCTTGGGTGACTGACACAAGGCCCATAAAATTTCGTGGGATATCATGGTGTGGTTTGGAAGAAATCTGAGCCACACGGATTCGTGCACTGTGTACACACGCAAAAATTCGCGTCTGATACGACCCTTTAACTCAGATACGACACGACTTGGACACTTAACTATAACACTGACACAAAGCCCTACTCTAGGCGAACCCATGTGCACGACCACGAAACACCTCATGCCCTGTGTCGAGAGCACGAAGGCTGGACACGCAAGCACGAGACAGTCTTTCTTGACTGTTTCTCTGAGTTTCACATTCACTGTATTGACACTTGTGTCCTGTATTGGACACGAAATGAATGTTGGGACACGAGCACATGTAGGAGGGGGTTCATTACCAACTCCTTATTTGTAATTTAGATGATCAATTGATTTTGAATTCATGAATTTCCTAAGAGGACTGATACTTCACTGTTACTTTTACTGAATTGATTTCTGAATTTTTTAAATTACTTTTTAACTGTTAAAATGATGTTAAATGTTGAGGTTAGTTTTACCTACATGTGTGTCGAATGATAAACGTGTTAACTGTGATTTGTGTGGGACAAATGGGTTTCGAATTTCGAATTTGGATTGCTAGTTGCTAGAGGACTGTTGGTTTGGTTGAACTGTCTTGGGTTTGAAATGATGTTATTCACCATGACACTTCACTCCCTAAAATTCTGAGACCATCACACATTATCCGTAACACACATACCATCCTCTTCACATTTCTGTCACTTGATTCCTAAAAATACTACACTGAATTCCCACAGTTTTGTTTCACTCAAAATCTGAGACTTAAGATCCTGCAAATTCTGAGATTAACATTATATATATACACACAGGAAATCAATTCATGTCCACACTCATACAATATGTGATCACACACTCACATTACATCACACTGTTGTATGTTTACACATTCACCTCAACACTGAATTTCTGATATTGGCATTTGCAAAAACTGAGATTTAGAATGGGTTGATTTTACAAAGGGTTAACTGAGTTGGGTTATAGAAATCTGAGATTGGATTGGTTTAGAAACTGAGATTTACCCAACTAAATAACCTGAGAACACAGGCCTTTCCCCTTAAGCCCTGTCACACACATGCTCACTTTCACAGTTTACTCACACACACAGGTACATGACTACACACCCTCTATGACATCTAAACACACACAAACCCGAGCCTATATACATGAATGCTAAACCTGAGATAGTGTAGGTTGAACTGAAATGATTTTCTTTCCTATATTTACTGAAAGCTGGGTTCAACTGAAATGAGATTTGATTATAGGATTTTATATCATAATTTGATTATTGGCATTGAATTCCTGAATTGGAACATGGAAGACTGAGTTTAGACTGATATCTATTGACACATTGATAGTTTGCATTGATTTCATTCCCTGTAAACACACCCTCTATCCATCATGTCACATTTTCTGTGAACATAGGAGACACTTAAACCCTCTTCCTTGTGATTCAATGCTAGTTAGTTTTAGTTGAATGTCATGAATCGATTTCCTTCCTATTTGAATGCCTAAGTTGTCTTAAACTGAGATGCATACACTGTTAAAATCTGAACTTCATAAGACACACATATTACACACTGTTTTGATACTGTCAAGCCTGGGTATTCCTGTCACAGGTATCCAGCTACACCCACACTAAAAACTAAAACCTGGGTTTTATATGCACTTGTATATTATCACTGTCACTTTGTGTTAAATCTGAGAACTTAGCACCCATTGCCTAAATTCACTGATAAGCTATTTAATTGACTTTGACACTCTCATATACCCCAATGTACACACACACCTATAATCTAAACTTGGTAATGTTCAATGCTAACCCCCACACACACAAGTACACTATTTTTCCCACTCTTGCACATTTATTTCAGCCACACACATATCCCACCTCACAAAATCTATGAAGCCATTACACTGTTTCCTAACTGCCTATTCATTCATTCACACACACATTTATGACAGCCTATTACACTCACACATCCACATGCTCTTTTCTCTCTATCCCCCTCTCTCTATATATAATATATATATAACCAATGTGATTTGTAATACAATATAGGTATAGCCTATATGGATAGTGTGTATAAATGTATGAAATTTGTATGTGTATAGCCTATGGCTTATAACCTAAGATAACATAGCCTATGGTACCCTTGTGTAGTCTTGTGTATGTGGAATATGCACATGAGTTGGGTTATGTGAACCTGTGTTACTTGAATGGTGTGTGTTTGCTCTGTGACTTGGGAATCATGTTTGATTGGTTAGTATAGGCTTGGTTAGGCCTAGTGAGACTTGTTAGACTTGTTGGGCTAGGACATGACCTAGTTTGACTAGTGTTGTTGACTAGAGTTGACCAAGTGTCGACTTAGCCTAGTTTGACCTAGACAGCATGCAGATGCATTGTAGATTACATTTATCATCCCCTGTATACATCTTGACCTGTGTTGCTCTAACTAGGAGTCAGGTACCTCATCTCGGACAGTACATTTACTTCAGACATTCAGATACCAGGCGAGTACATTCTCTGATCATTTCATAACTTGCTTATAATTATATTCCTGCTCTAGTTTATCTTATTTGATGCTGTCACGATATTATCACGGATTGGTACTATATGGATCCCTACATTGAGATGTTATCCCCCTCGGGAGCATCGGATACATTATGTCATGTGTTTCGTGTACATCATGTATTCCTCGCTATCATGTTATTCATGTTTCTCATGTGCTTCATGCTCGTTCATGCATGCTCGTGTACTCTCATATGCTATCATGAATCGGTCATGTTTCTCGTATATCTCATGTATAACCTATATTACATGTGCACTCATTTATGAGCCTTCATGTGAATTTCATGTGCACCCGTTTATGGGCCCCCATGTGAACTTCATGTGCATTCATGTATGAGCTCTCATGTATACTTCATGTGCACCCATTTATGGGCTTCACGTGAAAATCATGTACGTAACATAACTTGTTTGGATCCTTGTGTATTGATTGGGGTATGGGAGAGTATAATTCGTCATGTGAACAATTCCAAAATAGTATAGCCATGTGCGCCTCTTTAGTATAGTCATGTGTAAATCCAGCCGTTCACATGTCGACTTATACTCTAAATTACTAGTTACTGGTAGCTCTCTACTTATAGTAGATATTTCTGTTACAGTTCTCTCTCTGTTTACATCATGTACTTTCTTTCAGTTTCATGTATCGTACTCTCTTGCATGTTTATATTCTCTAACCTGTTATGATCTGCGTGAGATGTATTGTGCTCGCTCCCGTCCTGACTGGACCTATTGAAAATTTTACAGAGGATGATGAGGAACCCTGCACCTCTTACTTTGGAGCTTGCCTAGATGACACTTGCGACCTGGACCCCTGGGGAGGTTCAGGCAGCTGCTGAGGATAATACCCTTGCATAGTATAGATAGCTTAGACTGTTTCTTTTCATGTTTAGTTGTTGTCCTTGTTTTCAGAGTTGTATATTTTTAGAGATGATAAGACTTGTTATTTCATTTCTATTGTACCTCAGTTGAGGATTTCTTATCTATTTCCATCGTGCTACATTCTACCTTAAATTGTGATTGAGTTGTACCTCTGTGATGGCCTCCTTCTGGAGAGTATATTCATGTTATGTAGTTATAGTTCATGACCTAGAACAGCGTTCTACCGTCGACACTACGGCGTAGGCTGGACGCTGTTACGTACTCGTACCCTCACGATGGGTGCGGGGTCATGACACATTTTTTGTGGTGGCCTATACAGGTCGAGTTTGTGTAGTGATATTCGAACTAGAGTACCACTACAGCCTGCAGTAGGATTAGGATTATTTGAGGTACTCAATCACATTAGGAAAAACTCTTAAACTAAATCCCTGCCATCTGAATTTCTGTTGGAGATTTCTTCCTTGAATAACTGTCCTCCCTTGAATTATCATTTCTATCTCAGTATTGATTCCTTGTTTGATCTGTCTCCAGGATGGTGATCGAGACACGATCACATCGCTCTGACCCAGCAGACGCTGGTGAGAGGCCTACCACCCCTCATCCGATTGTGGACGCTGGGACTACAGCACCCCCTATTTCTGCTCATATAGGAGCTTCTGCAGCCTTTGGGAGTGCACCTCCACCTGTCCGGAGGTCTTCCCCCGTCATTCCAGATATGTATCAGCAGCAGTTACCTTCAGGGACAGTAGATACGGCTCAGATGTTTACCCTTTTCTAGCGATTCTTGGAGTCTCAGCAGCAGATACAGCAGAGCCAGTCTGCTGATATCCGACGGAGCATACAAGATACTCACCAGTTGGTCAGGACGACAGTAGAGTTGGTGGCTGCTCAGCCACAGGAAGGTCAGATGCAGCCGTATCAGCCGTATCAGCCAAGGACTCCAGACATCCAATCCTTCAAGAAGATGGGATCCCGAGACTTCAAGGGTACAGAGGCATCATATATGCTGATGATTGGATAGAGAACATTGAGGAGATATTCCGATTGGCACAGATACCAGCTGGATTACAGATCGAGGCAGCGGCCAGTCAGATGCAGGACTTGGCCCATACCTGGTACCAGACGGACCCGAGGGTTGGTACAGCCAGTCAGACTTGGGTAGCGTTCAAGAAACTATTCAAGGAGAAATTCTTTCCCGATACAGCACTCCGTGCTTTGGAGGCGCAGTTCGAGAGTTTGGTTCAGGAGAACCAGACCTTTGAGGAGTACCCAGAAGAGTTCTACCGTTTGAGCAGATTCGTTGAGGATCTTACTGAGGCCGGGAAGGCAAGGAGGTTCCGCAGGGGTTTGATCAGGGAGATCAAGTCATATACCAAGAGCGGCCGCGATGCCACTTTCGAGCAGATCCTGGTAGGAGCCATGACAGCGGAGGACGATCTTAGGATGAAGGAGAAGAGGATGCGAGACACTCAGGGAGCTAGTGGCAGTGCGGGCCTGTAAGCCCCTGAATTTAGGGCTTATTTTTTTCAATTTTATAAATCAATTATTTTGAATAAATATTATTATTTAATTATTATTTGATTTAATGCTCTCTACCGTGACTTGGATTTCTAGAGCATCAGGGATGCCAGTCTCTGGAAACTTCCTTCTTGGAGTTTGTAGTAGACGAGATTATCTTCACATTGATATTTCGTGTCCCACTCGAACTTGTTCCCTTGTACTCTTTTTGATTCGCGCAAGTTTGGGTCAATTTAGACCATTTAATTATTAATTGAATTTCCACTCTTTTCCTTGATCATCATATGCACGTTACCGTGACTTTTAATTTAGGAGCAACAGACCAGTTGTTTTCTCAGAACCAACTTGTCATGCATGTCTACTCGAGACGCTCTTCACCCATGACCTTCGTGTCCCACTCAGACACACCATCTTGTGCTTCATTTTCTTCGCACAACTTTCGGGTCAATTTAGGCCAATTAATTATCTACCGTAAAACCTGATTTAATTTCCAATTTAATTTTGGGACCCGACATCGACCCAATCTAGTCGACCCCAAATATGGACATGGCCCACATGAAGCCTACTACCCACTTGACACTTGTGCCCCATTTATTTGAGCCCCCACATTCTACTTATTTACCCATGATTATAAATACCTATTTTAATTCAAATATTGCACCATGTCCGATTTTGGCCCAGCCCGGCTCCACTGAACCCAACCCCAGCTCCATGTTACCCTCCATCATGACTGTCCATACATCCACTGATATTTTTCCTCCACCCTAAATATCTCTCTCTAATAATATCTATCTATCTCTCTCTCTAAATATCTATTTATATAATATATATACACATATATATATTATATATAATATCTCTCTCTCTCTCTTCACTTATACACAAACACACAACTCCCCTCACTTTACACCTCACAGCACCCCCCCACTTGCTGTACAAGCAACACCCCCCATCTCTATCTCACTATTCTCTCTCATCCCTTTTAAATTCATACACACATATATACTTCTCTCTCTCTTTCTAATTCCTACATCTCTTTCTCTCCCTTTCTTCTTCACGAGTAGCCCCCATGCCGAGCTCCTTCACGAGCAGCCATCCCCCATGGCCGGCGGCGCCTCAACCTTCCTCCTCCTCCCGACTTCACCTCGGCTCCTCCTTGAGCTCCTCCATTCTCCTCCTCCTTCTCCATGCATCATCACCACCACCGCAAGCTCACTCCATCACCACCCGCACGCCACCGTGCCACCGCCGCTGCATCACGCCACCGCCGCCCTGGTCGCCGCGAGCATAGCCACACGCAGCAGCAACAGCTAGCTACGGCAGCAGCCGTACGCCGTCGCGCGTGCAGCCGCCGCCGACGAGGTCCCCTGCCGCGCCCCGTAGCGTGGCTAGCCCCCGACCCTCTGGGCGCACCCAGGCGCACCACCCTGTGGCGGCCAACGCCCTCCGGGACGCGCCGTCTAGGCGTTTCGTGCGTTTTGCACGGAGTTCCGTCGACGCGCGCGCGGGAAAGTTTCAGAATTCCTGCTCCGTCGCAGCAACTTTGTACCGATTTTCTGGACAATCTGACCGTTGGATCGGCGATTTCTTTGCTCTGTCACAATCTCGGTATATACCTCTTCATCCCTCTTAAATTTCACCCATTAATTTTATCGTTTGATACATCAAAACCGGCCACCAAGTTGACATTTTAATTTGAACTGTTTTTGGACAGTTTTGTGGAGCCAACTTCGCGGGTTCGTATCTTCGTCGTCACCGATTCGTTTGGTGCGCTACAAGTCCCTGTGCGAAGCTGGTATAACCATCTTCCTGTCTCCTTTAGATTTCATTTCAGTTTTAGCTTGTTAGGTCGGTCGAATTCGACGCCAAAGTTGGCCGTTCGAATTCTTAGTGTTGCACTTGTAATATTCTATTTTTGAACCCGGGACTCCGGATTCAAATTTTGACACCACCAGTAGACTCGTGGCGTCGTTCTGGCCTGTTTTCATATAAAGTTTGTTAGATTTGGAGGACGTGGGCCCTGACACATATTTCGGTACAAAGCGGACCCCACTGTCCGGGTCAACGGGGCTTTTTGATGCCGACTCATCGGAATCCAATTCTGGATATACCGTTGAGTTCGTATCATCATTCTGGACTCGTTGACATATAATTTGCTAGGTTTTAGTGGACATTGGTTCCGGCACGCATTTCGGTGAAAGTCGGATACCGATATCCGGGTCAACGGGTCATTTTGAGATCGGCTCATCGGAATCCAATTCTGGATATACCGTTGGGTTCGTATCATCATTCTGGACTCTTTGACATATAATTTGCTGAGTTTTGAGGACATTGGCTCCGATACGCTTTTCCGTGCAAATCGATTTCCAATGTTCGGGTCATCGGAATCCAATTCCGGAGATACGTTGAGTTCGTAACGTTATTTTGGATTCGTGGACATATAATTTGTTAGGTTTTGTACACTTTTATTTTGGCATATTTTTTGGTGCAAAGTGTGTCCAACGGCGGACATCATTTTGGCCCAAAATTATCGTTTTGCCCCTGTGTCCAAATTGGACTTTTAGACAGGCTATTCTAGCTATTTCGACCATTCTGGACACGTTGGTAATGGTTGTTTCACCATCCGACAACATCTGTAGGTTTTTACCCTATTATTATAATATCTCTCCTTTTGTTGTATTATAAGATCCATCGATTCCAGTGATTTCACAACTACTGAAATTGAATGTGTTGACCCTGTGGATGTTTATAGAGACTAGCTTTTACCAGGTTGACCTTGGTTGACTACTTTGACTGAACGTCGAAGTAGAGTAAACATTTGACCTAGGTTAGACTAGTTTTGACCTTGGTTGACCACAATTGACTATTTTGACCAAGTCAACCGGAAGTCAACCGTAGCCTAAATTGATTAGAACTTGACCGAAGTTGACCAGTTGACCCAAAGTCAACTGTTAGTCAACATTAGTCAAGTTTGACCCAGAGTTGACCAGTTGACAAAAGTCAACTGTAAGTCAACCCTTGACTTAGATTAACCTGGTTTGACTTGCCTTGACCTAGTTTGACTTAGTATGACTAGATTTTACTTCTAAACCCTTATATTGATACAGTATTCCACCTATAGGTCCTCGAGGCACCGTTCTTGGACCAATTGACATATTCCACCAGATCTCAGGCGAGTACATTCTTTGATAATATTTCTGTTTTATAATATCGTTTATGTTTCTTGTATTTAGTGTAGATACCTTTGTTCTCTTGACACATTGTTCACACGGATTGGTATTTCTCTGGATCCCGTCATGAGATGTTATTCCTCGCTTTTCTTGGTATATCTTGTGCAAGTATTTCTTGTTCCTTGTGCATTGTATAGACACGATTCCTGCGAAGGCTAGCTACCCTCTCGGAGAATCGCATGTCATGATGTGTCATGGTTGGATCCACTATACTAGTCAGGGACGGGGAGTATTAGTGTAGATGTGTGGTCATTATCCACCTTGTTTATTCTTGTAGACCTTGTTTGATAGCCAATCCTACACTCCACGTATGATTGGCCGGATTATTAGACCTTGTGCAGACCCAAGCCGGCCACATGTTGTAGCTAGTACTCACACACTTAGATAGATGATTCTTGATTCTTGTACATGCTATGATCAGTTTTACTTGCCTTGTTCTAGCTGTAATGCCCCGCTCCGCACGAGGTATTTGGTTGGCTTGTTGGATGGGATCAGAATGCTGGACCGTTACTTGTGTTGGAGATCAAGAGAGTTGAGACTGATGTAGTCACGCCCCGATTCGTAGAGTCATTTATTAACATATTTGATCTCTTGGAATCGATCGTCCTCGCTTGGGCGTGATGCCGTACAAGTCTGGTATTGCACTTGTGCAAGGCAAAGATGATACATAGGGATAATTCTTCAAATAGGAACATATTGCAGCGGCGGAAGCAGACAAATTGAATTAAATGAGGACAATCTTTCCCATTGAATAGAAGTACATCACCTCTTTATGGTAGTGGAGATAAAAGGACAACTTGAGGTCACACAGAGACATATAGAACTTTATTCTCTTTATTGATAATCGAAGAAAAGTACAAGACTTGTATTGAAGTACAATGTTTACAACACATCTTACTTTACAATGAAAGCCAACTGAACAATGCTATACAGCTTACATTTGAAACATGGATACATTGGATTACAACTCGATACACTGACTTGGCTTACAATCTCACTGGTACAACTGATTACAATGTTCTATACATTATGCCCTTTATAAACAGAAGACATCATCTTGTGCAAGGAGAGCTTCTGTATGCCCAACAAATCTTCGATGCCGCGGAACCAATCAAGCCAAATCTTCGTGTGTAGAATATTCCAAGCAAGAGCACCTGCCCACAAAACGTGGGTCAGCACATCATCTATGCACTAGCAAGTAGAATCCAACCCACTCGCATAAACCAACATTTAAGTGATCATTTAAGCAAGCATTTATTAGTATGATCTTTCTACTTGGGGCCTAGCATCAGTTTACAGTTCATAGGTAATAATCAGAGTGAAGCATGTAAACATATTCTTAATAGCATTCATGTGGACACATCATTTTAGCATTCTTCGTGTTATCATGCAAAGGCATCATTGAGGCATACTAGGTGTTATCATGAAAAGACATCATTGAGGCATCATTAACATTAACATCTTAAACATGGTATGACAGTTCTCACTTCAAGCATCACTTAGCATGTATGTTGTGCTTTGAGCAATGATTATAGCATGGCATCTTTCTAGCATACTCAATTTAACATGTTAAGCAGGATCTCATACTGAAAGGCTACATACAGCATCATTTACTTATTTGGAACATAAGCACGCAAGTTAAACCAACGCATATATTGAATTATCACGTTTAAGTGACTTCTTACCGATAGCCGACTCCCTCGTACCTGCACAAAATACAGGATAATATGATATTCTTACTCTGTCTACACAAAACATTCATTAGCATGTATCCTGACTACATGACCACTGGTGGTTGTGCACCATGTCGACGTGCCATATAGGACTTCATAGGGTATGGGATGTGCCCTTCACCAGGTTGCGAGCCCGAATGAGGATCCCAATACCGTGCTACCAAAGCACCAATTCCTCCTAGGCCGACTCGATCCCACCGCCGCGGGTACCATTCGAGGAAATCCTTGTATACAAGTACGTCTATGGTCATGCGAATGCGTGTCCGACCCGATCGTGTTCGAAGTCGCATGATACAATAATAAGATAAGAAAAGGCAACAGTTCATCATCTCCTCTTTCTAATATTTCCACCTGTTCACTTGGTGATCTCAATGATCCCAAGCCTCATCATTTCTCATTGCATCAATCATTGCAACATTTCTCATATCATTCCTTTCTAAGAGGAACAATTAGCATTTCATTCATACCGATAGGACCTGCATCATTTCATTCATATCATAGGGACAATATTCTTTCTTTTATTGCTTATAAGGAAGCAAGCAACAACAACAGTTATACAGAATGTACATGATTCTAGTGTTTTATTCAATTCTTTGTGTTAATAGCATAGCCAGTTCATTACTCATGTATCATTCTCGTAGCATCTCATTACTCAAATGATTCATTCATTTCATCAAGATTAAGCATAAGAGACATTATCGATTCATTCTCAGGCATCAAGTTACATTAGCAGTTCGAGTATGATTCAATTAGCAGTTCAATATTCATGTCTTATTCATTTCAATAATCCACAACATAGGCATCTCTATTATTCAGCAACTAAGACATGGAACATTTAGGGACAATTCATAGCATCACATTATTTCCTTTATTAAGCATGTAGGAATAAGGAGGAAGGAGGACAGTTCCACTTGCCTGCACAAAAGGGTCTTCCTGCTCAAATCTCGCTAAGCGTAGCTCACCAGCGAGCCACGTTCCAATACCCATTCCGTCTAGCCAGCTAAGAGAGACTACATCAGTCTCAACTCTCTTGATCTCCAACACAAGTAACGGTCCAACATTCTGATCCCATCCAACAAGCCAACCAAATGCCTAGATTTGCAGCTTACCTTGCCATGATACTCACATGTACATTTTATGATTTCTTGTATATTCTCTCTATTTAGTGCTACATTTTCAATATCGTCTAATTAGAACTGTTATTTGAGATTTGTGCTCGTTCCATCCTGACTGGATATATTGACAAAATTTTAGGAGTAGTTGTGCCCTCAGTATTGGACTTCATGATATTGCTAGCTGAGGTGGATCTCACTATTCTTCTATGTGAGTTGCCTGGTAGTTATCCATAGTTAGTCTTGTTGTTTCTTTTTTATTTTCCTGTCTTATGATCATTGTAGATTCTAGTTGTTCTAGTGATATTGTTATTATTTCTTGTCTTATCTTCCTTAGTTTTTGTGATGTGACATGATACATTTCTAGTTATGGATCTTTAGATATTGTAGTTAGTATAGTATACTTGACAACGCTCTACCGCCGATACTGCGGCGTATGCTGGACGTGGCCCACGTATTCGTACTCGTATATCCGGGTGCGGGTCGTGACACATTTTTAGTGGTGGCCCATGCAGGTCAGTCTTTGCTATTAATATGAAGTCGTGGTAGTACTTGAGCTTATCTGTACTACTACGAGCCTGCCCTAGGATTAAGGTTCAGTCATTGAATATTTTAGGATTTTGGTACTCAGTCACATATTAGGAACTTTTGGTAGATTCCAGGGATGACCCCTGGGAATCTTATTTTGAACTTTTTTAAACTTTTTCCATTCATTCCTGTCCGTCCTGATTTCTGAAATATTTGTCCATATCAAACTTTATTCCTTCTTGGAATGAGTTTGTGGACCCCAGAGGGAAGGTATAAGTTGAACTTATATATCTTCTAGGTTGAGACGAAAATATGATTTGTCAATCTCATATCAGGTTGAGATTGTTTTAGATTATATTCCAATGATTTTCTTTTATCTTGACCTAGATAGTACCTTTGGACATCTCCTGAGAATTTTCTTCTAAACTCTACCTCGGGATCTGTTTCCGCTAGTTTCTATTTACTTATCTTTGATTCGTTGTTCAATTTTGAATCTGGATGTTCTTTCGTTGTTGACTTCGATTTTGATTTTGTGAAATCAGTTTTTATAAATTGAGTTAAGATATTCTGATAAGCATATTCGATGAGAACGATAAATGTCTATCTTATTTATGGAGTTTAGAATTTATCGCAGTCATACTAGCTAGCACGACAGGGACGGGGAGCCTGAGGATGGATATACTATCCTAGTTATAGAATTTAGATTTTCTTGCAGCCATACTAGTTGGCGTGGTAAGGAATCTAGATGACATAATTATAGGGTGTATACCCAAGTTATGGACTTCATCGTTTATTGCAGCTATGCTTACAGGCGTGGCAAAAATTCTGGCAACATAATTTCAGGAAGACGTATATGGTTATCAGATTATATTTTAAATCGGATCACTTTGTTATGACCGGATGAGCAAGAACAAATTCTTATCATTATTATTCCCCGTCTTGGTTAACTCTGTCTATCTACAGCCTAACTAGGATTTTTTCGACAGTATTATTTTGTGTTCCATCTTTCGTATGATTTGACTAAACTCTTCTTCGCTAACCACTTGGATAATTCTTCTTGTCCTTCCCGGTAATAGTTTAGAGTGCCTCATGGACTGATTCAAGGAAAGTTCGAAAAGTAATTTATCCTTGTATTACGGAATCGGGAGTTTGCATCCAGAGAAATACTTGCGAGGCATGACTTCAGATAACGGCATCATGGTTAAATATGTTTCTCAAATTCTACTTGGACCACTCCCTAAGCATTTTTTGACTAACATCTTCTCCTTATTTTGCAAAATTGTTTGGAAATGTTTCACGGATATTAGCCAAGTTAAGTTCAGGAACCTATATTATCTGGCGTGGCAGCTGTGTACTGCAGCCATCCGTCGTATTATGGAACAAGGAAGTTAATCGCAGCTAGATGCACACTAGCGCGATAGTAACTTCATGTGACATAATTACGGAGGTATATGGTTCTTGAGTTTTACTTCGACTACGTCCTATGTATTTCGTTTGGCCTCGTACTATTCTTGGAAATATTTCGATAATCTTTCTTGTCTTACTTGACCCTTAACTTGTCTGAATATTGATATGGATTGCTAGACCCAGTCTTAGGCCGTTGTTACCTTCTACTTTTTATGATTGGAAAGCCAGACCTTGTTAACAGATTCAGTAGTGTAACTATAATATTTTATTATGTGTGATTGTGATGAGTTTATTTCCTAGGAATTTATTGGGTTAAGCTTATAGGACAGATACGAGTGACTGATTATAGTGGACTTAGAAAACCATTAAGGACGATTACTTTGATAGTATAGATTGATTTTTAAGGTATCTAAGAAGGAGTAATGAAATCTTATATTTAGTAACTACGGATTTAGGACTAGAATCTTGTGCTTAGATTTGAGGGTTTATATTCAGGAGTTCTTGAGTAAAAGAGAGAATGCTCAATGCCCAGAATAGGTTTTGAATGTATAATTTCATGGAGCTTGTGATTAGTAGGATACAGATACTTAGGACGGGATAAGGAAACAAACAAATTGCTATTGAGATTGGAATTTTGGTTGATGGCCAATCATTGTTGATATATACGTATCTCGAGGATGACCTATATTTTAGAGTACATGTAAAGGTTCTTATTGATATGAAGATTCTAAGGGGTAAAATAACATAGTTTTATGGAAGAAGTTTGATGAACCTGGACCAAAATACCTGTAGAGAGAAACAACATAGATGATCACAAGGGTAGCAAATTTAGTACAGTAGCCATAGCAGTTGCATGTTTTAGCTTGACCTATTGGATGATTTTAATTTCGAGGACGAAATTTTTATAAGGTGGGTAGGATTGTAATCCCCTGAATTTAGGGCTTATTTTTTTCAATTTTATAAATCAATTATTTTGAATAAATATTATTATTTGATTATTATTTGATTTAATGCTCTCTACCGTGACTTAGATTTCTAGAGCATCAGGGATGCCAGTCTCTGGAAACTTCCTTCTTGGAGTTTGTAGTAGACGAGATTATCTTCACATTGATATTTCGTGTCCCACTCGAACTTGTTTCCTTGTACTCTTTTTGATTCGCGCAAGTTTGGGTCAATTTAGACCATTTAATTATTAATTGAATTCCCACTCTTTTCCTTGATCATCATATGTACGTTACCGTGACTTTTAATTTAGGAGCAACAGACCAGTCGTTTTCTCAGAACCAACTTGTCATGCATGATCTACTCGAGACGCTCTTCACCCATGACCTTCGTGTCCCACTCAGACACACCATTTTGTGCTTCATTTTCTTCGCACAACTTTCGGGTCAATTTAGGCCAATTAATTATCTACCGTAAAACTTGATTTAATTTCCAATTTAATTTCGGGACCCGACATCGACCTAACCTAGTCGACCCCAAATATGGACATGGCCCACATGAAGCCTACTACCCACTTGACACTTGTGTCCCATTTATTTGAGCCCCCACATGCTACTTATTTACCCATGATTATAAATACCTATTTTAATTCAAATATTGCACCATGTCCGATTTTGGCCCAGCCCGGCTCCACTGAACCCAACCCCAGCTCCATGTTACCCTCCATCATGACTGCCCATACACCCACTGATATTTTTCCTCTACCCTAAATATCTCTCTCTAATAATATCTATCTCTCTCTCTCTCTCTAAATATCTATTTATATAATATATATACATATATATATATATATTATATATAATATCTCTCTCTCTCTTCACTTATACACAAACACACAACTCCCCTCACTTTACACCTCACAGCACCCCCCCCACTTGATGTACGAGCAACACCCCCATCTCTATCTCACTATTCTCTCTCATCCCTTTTAAATTCATACACACATACATACTTCTCTCTCTCTCTCTCTTTCTAATTCCTACATCTCTTTCTCTCCCTTTCTTCATCACGAGCAGCCCCCATGCCGAGCTCCTTCATGAGCAGCCATCCCCCATGGCCGGCGGCGCCTAAGCCTTCCTCCTCCTTCCGACTTCACCTCGTCTCTTCCTCGAGCTTCTCCCTTCTCCTCCTCCTTCTCCATGCATCATCACCACCACCGCAAGCTCACTCCACCACCACCAGCACGCCACCATGCCACCGCCGCTGCATCACGCCCGCCGCCGCCCTGGTCGCCGCGAGCGCAGCCGCACGCAGCAGCAGCAGCTGCCGCACGCCGCCGCGCGTGTAGCCGCCGCCGGCGAGGTCCCCGGCCGTGTCCCGCCGCGTGGCTGGCCCCCGACCCTCTGGGCGCACCCAGGCGCACCACCCTGTGGCGGCCAACGTCCTCCGGGACGTGCCGTCTAGGCGTTTCGTGCGTTTTGCACGGAGTTCCGTCGACGCCCGCACGGAAAAGTTTCAGAATTCGTGCTCCGTCGCAGCAACTTCGTACCAATTTTCTGGACAATCCGACCGTTGGATCGGCGATTTCTTCGCTCCGTTGTAGGAGCGTAAAAAGTGCTTCAGAGAAAGAGTCAAAGAGATGAATCATTTTTCATTCATAAGTGATTGGTTTTACACCAAACAGAGCGGTTAATCCCTTTACGCCACAGAGAGGCTAATCACATTACACCTGTGCAAGCTGATCGTTTTACGCTTGGGTCCAAACTGATGGCTCTTTACGCCTATAACTAGCCAACTACTCCTCTTACGCTAGGACAAGGCTATCTAGTCTCGTATTTAATGCAGAACCTGACATGGAGATATTAATGATGGCATTTACCACAGAATCCAAAGAAATTTGTCTCATACAAAGACCATTGTTGTCGTTTATGTGGATCGAGCTACTTTACGCTCACTATATGGTTTCTTTTACGCACGGAGTTTTACACGAGTTTTTACGCTCATAAAACAATGTGTGCATAAAGTCTATTTGAGCCATTTTTACGCTCAAGGTTATTCAATAACCACTTTACGCGGGAAACCTATGATAGAGCTATTTTACGCTTATCTTACTGCTTTACGCCCAGAGGATGTTGGGGCTATTTTTATGCCCTATTCTTTCTGGCCAGTTTGGAACGTGGTTTGCCTACATGGCCTTCATGCCACATATTTTGAAGAACGTGTGTACATGTATCCTATTCTCACTGAAATGATGGGACGCGTGTCAATGTATGCAAAGGATGACTCTGATCATGGGTGGCAGTTGTTAGCGTAAAGACAGATTTTGATGCTTTTTACGCACAGAAGCCCCAGTCTATAAATAGACTAATTTTTGAACGACAGGAGGAGATATACGCACAGAGACAGGAGAGAATACAGAGATCAGAACTTAGAGATTTTGATTCTCCAGAGCATTCTTCTTCAACCTTTCTTTTAGAACAGAGTGAAGCTAAGCAGGAAAGCATTCGGCCTCGCCATCAGTGCCCAAGTGCGTCGATACCTTTCTGGTGACTTAGTTCTTCCAGTTATTCTACTTCAAGCAGTGATCTTCATCATCATCATATGGTCCAAGGAACAAAGTGATCATTTACGAATCAGACTTCTACAGCAATACTTCCCCAGAATCAAATTTGTACTTATTGTACTTTTTCTCGTTTTATTTTCAAAAGCCAATTCTTCCAAGGCATTTTGTTAAGTGAAACAAAAATGGCGACTCTGCTGGGGACGACCTTCTCCTCTGACGAGGAGGCAATTGCTCAATATGATGATGTTTCGGTCGGTTCGACCAAGAAGACTCTGGTTGTGCACTTCGACCAGACTGCCTACGAAGAAATGCTCCGAACTGGGGGTGGTTTTCGCTGCTCCAATGTTCAAAAGTCTCGCAAAGCACGAAAAGTTTGGATTCCTAAATCCAAAATAGCTTCTGATCTCTCTGTTGCTGTTGATGACAAGGGAATTCTTCCCTCTCGTGTCGAAGGGGCTCCCGTTCATGACGAGGCAGTCCTTACTTCGGCGTCGCTCTCTAAGTGTGGCAATTTGTCTCCCGTCTGTGACGGTGTAGATGATCGGGTTCCACGCCCACTGCGTAAGAACCAGGTTTTACGCCCACTGGGTAAAAACCAAGTTTTACGTTCAAGGCATAAGAATGAGTCTCCCATTTGTAATGTGGCAGATTCTAATGCTTCTGAGCGTAAAAATAAGTCTCCCGTCTGTGACGTGGTAGACACACACAAATTACGCTCCTCGCGTAAAACAAAATCTCCCGTCTGTGACGTGGTAGATAATCAATTTTTACGTTTTACACGTAAAGGTAAGTCTCCTGTCTATGACAGTGTAGATAAAATTCACAACGATGTTTGCACATCTAATGTGAATGTACCTAAACGCATACAGCGTAAAAATGTTGTTGGTAAAACTTCTGTCCTATACCAACAACCTTCTTATACTGCTTTACGCAAAGTACCAAACTTGCAATTCACGCGCCATGAAGATGGAGTCCTTCGTGCTAAAAAATCTCAAGATTTACGCACACAACTCCAAACGCGTAGAAATGCACAATTTGGTTCTGCGAATGTTGCTAGTAATCTTCTTTACACACAGGGTACTAAACGTTTTTCTACCCCTAATGTGATAAAGAAGAATAATCCCTCCATTCCTTCTGACTTACGTGAATTTGCTCATACAAAAGCGTAAGAATTCACAATCTCCGGTGACGCTCCCCCAAGAAAAACATTATTGTGAATATCACCAGGTTGTGATCAATTGTTGTTGTTCAGCTTCAAAACGGTCAGTTTTTGATCGATTGAGTTTTTCGCTTCAACATCAAGCTGAAGACCAAGAAGATGAGCTGTCATATGCATCAGTCAACATGGCATCTCATACTAACAGAGGACGACGTCCGAGATGGAACATGTCCCAAACTCCAGGTCAACAATAGTTCAACAGACTTCTTGATTCCTTTGAAGGAGTATATCAGAATACTCGATCAAGAAGAAAAAGGCAATTACAGACTTCTGATTCAGAAGCTGGGGGTACTCAATCTTTTGAGTCTGATACCGATAGTGTGGATTCATACTTCTATACAAATCCTTCCGTATCTTCACGAGAGGTTGAATCCTACGCTGTTGGAGATGAACCAGAGACGTCATCTGCTAATACAGAACAACGTCTCACTGCCGTTGAGCAATCACTGAAAGATATGCTTAACATGGTGCAAAGTATGTATCAGGTAATTTTGAATCAGCAAACTGCTTAACCGACGGTAATAACACCAGTACCAGTAGCAGCACAAACTCAAGATAGTCAAGGGGCTGAAATACCTTTGAATACTCAAGAGCCGACTATTAATCAGAATTCTGCATCTCCAGATCCCATCATTCCTGAAGATGTACCACCTCCAGTGGGGGTTACGGTACATCCAACAACCATTCAATCAAATGTGCTTTCCCAAACCAGTGAAGCCATTCAAGTAGTGCGTGAGCTCAAAGCACAGTTTGAAGTTTTGAGGCACAAAGATCAACTCCAGAGGTTAGGGATCAAGCAACCTTATCCTCCTCATTGGAATGATGTACCCTTTTCACCGAAATTCAAGCCACAATCTATGGTTTTGTTCGATGGAAAAGCATCTCCCAGTCAATATATCAATTACTTTGATATTATGATTGTACACTTGTAGAAAGATGACGCTCTTCTCACTCGAGTGTTCATCGGGTGCCTGACGGGTTCAGCTTATGATTGGTATCGAAGTTTACCCAACAATTGTATTTCGTCTTTCGACGAATTTAAAGCAATGTTTCTCTCCCGCTTCTATGAAGGAGGCATGGACATGAACATGTCCTCCTTAATAGAAATCAAACAAAAGGAGAAAGAAGATACTCGGACGTTCATCGAACGTTTCCGACAGGCTACTTAAAAGATGCCTCCTGGTATGCCAGATTCAGCATTGATTGATACATGCAAGATGAATCTACGACCATCCATCGCTGTTTTCACGGGTTCCTAATTCTCAGATTAGGCTTCGTTCATCATAGCAGCGATTTCTGCCGAGACCAATGGTAGGTTGGCTCGTGAACATGGGATGATTTTCGCCTCAGATGATAGAGGAAAGAAAAGTAATCCTGGTAATAACCCCGACAATCGTAATGTGAAGGGGAAAGATACCCTCATGGTTAATCTTTCCAAGAATAAAACGATGCCGAATAGTCAGGAATCTTCCAGGCCGAAGGAAGAATACTCTTTTGATGAGAGTGATATCCCAGGGATATTTCAGTGCCTGGTAAAAAGTGGCAAACTTCAAATTCCAGAGCCAAAGAGGCCTAATAAGGTAAATCTAACTGATAATCCCAAATATTGTATCTATCATAGATACATTAATCATCCTACCAGTGCTTGCTATATCCTGAAGAAGAAAATCCAGGAGTTGATAAATGGCGGGGCTATCGCTTTAACCAATGATGACCATACGGTTACAACCAATATGGTTTCTCTTCAGTTCGGAGATTTTCCTCCACAGCAGGTCCCAGATGGAATTATCCTAATTCTGAAGGCGACGATGAAGATCGTGAATATCCCGCCTGCCAGAGAAGAAGATGCAGGATTACTGTCGCTTACACTAAAGAATGGTGAAATCATGTGGGTACATCCTGACTTAGTGCCTGAGTTGGAAAGTGAAGATAAAACTTCAAAATCCAAGAAGGGCAAGAAAGTCAGAACCTGCAACATGATTTCCCATGTTATTCCAGATTCCGATGACTTGGATCACCTATGGGCTGGCTTTCCTTTAGAAGATAGACTGAAAGGACTGAACATCTGTCCCCCAAGTCTAGCTCCTTCTACCAAGCTCAAGCTTACTCATCAGCAGTGGTTAGCCATGAATAGTGTTCCTTTATATCGGGCACAACAAGTCTTTGCTGCTTATGAAAAAGCTTCAACAGGGATTCTTCCTCGTATCCCAAATCTTTCTCCTCCTGTGGCTACAACGACACCTATTCTCTACTCTCCTGAGGTTGCAGAAGGTCTTGCTTCTTCCTCTTCCTCTATTGGAACACCTGTCAAAAGTCTGCTGCCTACTCACTTGTATAGTCAACAATCTGTCCATCTCATGAAGAAGATGGGTTATGACTTTCAGAAGGCAGAAGGTTTGAATTATAAAAAGGAATACGACTTCCTTTACAGATTCAAAGTCAAAATTCCACTCTTGGATTGGGTTCTGAAGCTCCTCATAACAATCTACACAAGAAGAAGGCTAAGAAAGGGAAGACAAAATCCTGTAATATGGTACTTCCTTCTTCTGAGTCTGAAGAAGAATCTTTTGCTGGTACAAGATCTGGAAAAGAGTACCATAAAGACCATGAGGGATCCTCCAAGGAAGCTGAAGACATAGTGGAGACACTACCAACTCAATCCTCTTCTGTTCCTGCTAAACCTTCTGTGGTTGAAAAGGGAAAACAGAAAGTAGTACGCTTCGACGTCCCATTAAAGTCTGCTTCCAGTCAGGGGGTAGTAATGAAGCTTTACAAATTCGATATTCTAGCTCAGTTAGCCAATACTCCGGCTAGACTATCTATATTTGAGTTGCTTCGCCTTTCCAGAGAAAGCAGAGAGACTTTGAGTGAAGCTTTACTCCAAGCAGATTCATGCTTGGCTCAACTCAAGACTCCTGATAATATACCAGTGTCATGTCCACAATGTCATAGTGTGATGGAAGTAATTCCCAATATCACCTTTACACAAGAAGATATGCTGTTAAAGCATAACAAGCATGACAGGCCTTTGTGCTACACCGGGTATATTGGATCCACTGAAATTGACAGGATTTACATTGATCCCGGATCCTCAATTAGCATAATTCTTCAGAGTATGCTAAGACCCCTGAGGATCCCTACTAGTGATTTGACTTACACTAGTACTACGATAGTCGGTTTTAACTCTGGCAAGAGCAAGCCATTGGGGAAGATTCGTCTGCAGATTCAGATTGGTGATCTTCGAACCATGGTAACTTTCTATGTTATCAACTCAGACGTCTCCTATAATATCCTTTTGGAGAGACCGTGGATTCATGAGCATAATATTATACCTTCAACTCTCCACCAATGCTTCAAGTATGTGGATTCCCAAGGAGTTATGAAAAGTGAGTTTGCTGATATCAATCCCTTCAAGGGTATCGAAACCTATTTTTCTGATTCAAGGCTTTATAAACAAGAGCATGTGAAAGAGATATTAGATATGGCTGAAGATCAATCACCTACCGAGGATCAATCTATTAATGAAGATCCGCCAGAGGAGCAACCTTTGAAGATCATAGTCAAGGGATGAATCCAATCCCAATCTGTCAATGATCAACCTCTGATAATCAAGGTTAAAGGAAGAACTCAAACTTCATCTGAGGAATCAATAAATATTCCTGCTAAGAGCCAAGTTCAACCTTTCATGATCAAGGTCAAAGGACGTACTTCTTGTACGAATGATCCAGAACCACCATTGATTGTCAATCTTGATAAAACTACGCAGAAGACTGATAATGGTCCACTGATGATTAATCCGAGGCGTAGCAGTCAAATCGTAAATGATGTAAATATTGATCATTCTGTACTTTCTGATATCAATGAAGATTTTCTTTTCGAGTATATGGCTGTCAAGTTTATCGAAAGAATGACTTTATCTTCTGATAATCAAAGTCATCGATATAAAGACGACATCGAGCCAGAAGAAATTTTATACATCGATCATAAGAAAAATTCTTTTCCTCCTCATACAGATGTTGGACCGTATGCTCAAAGGTTTCTAACATCTTCTCCTTATCTTCTACCCGTGGTCGCTTCATCACAAGCTTGCATAACTTTTAGACGTCATGAAGAATCTTACTTCGTGGTTCCGTCTGATAAGAAAAACAATCGTCAAATTATGTTTGGCCTGGCTAGAAATATCCCTGTTGCTCAGGCAGATGAGCTGAAGGATAAAGACAAGGGAAGAATCCGAATTGACAAGTATAGTCAACAATCTATCAAAATTATCCAGAACATGGGATATGACTTGAATACTATGCAAGGTCTCAATCAAGGCAAGGGTAGATGATTACTATTATGTGGTGATCCGTTTTACCAAAAGACTCGTCATGGGTTGGGATATGATCCGTCCCACATGTTTTATGACGATATACAAGAAGAATTCTCTTCTAGCTCTTCGCAATCATCGGATTCAGAAGAAGTCCAATCCATTGAAACTGATATGTCTCATTCCTCATATAATGAATCTGGACAAGTATTTTCAGTCAATATGGTTCAAACTGATGGTGAATCCGAGCCATTTGAAAATGTCCTTTGAGCCACCATCGGTTCATTTATTTCTCTCATATATATCTTCAACGACATCTGTCTTCTTAATCCCCAGCTACCAAAGTTTGGTTAAGCTGATTACTTGTCTCTTTGAAGAGGGATTTTGATCTCCTATCTTACCAATTGGTATATAAAGTTGGATTTATTATTTATCATGTTTTCATAACCTCTGGATAAATACTAAATCTACCTTCTTTTCCTATCTATCATGTCCATTTGACCTCTGCATAGATATTAATCTACTTTTCTTTGGGTTCTTACATACTGTCATATTCATATTACATCTGATAGTATTGTACACTCTAAACAGAAAACAAGATTACATTATCTATCATGTTCATATTACCTCTGGATAGATATAATGTTTTGAGTTTAGAAAACTTGTCATGTTCATATAACCGCTGATGAGTATTTTCTATCCCACACAAAACAAGATTTCATTATCTATCATGTTCATATTACCTCTGGATAGATATAATACGTTGAGTTTAAAAGACTTGTCACGTCCATATTACCTCTGATAAGTGCTTTCTATCTCTTACATATTGTTTAAAATTCAAATAAACGATAGGATCACAAAACAAATCTTTCATTCATTTCTGGTGGAAACACTACAGAATGGATAAGACAAAAAGATGACAAAATACTCTCTTAAGGTGGAGTAGAAACATCTTGGAGCAACTTCTTTAATTCTTCTAGCCGTCTGCCACGAGAACTCATAACCTTATTGGTAGCCTCTGCACGTCGAGCTTCAGGAGTGCAAATACGGGAAAGTTCAGCAAAGGTGATTATCAAGTTGTCCTTGGCTTCATCAAGGGTTCTGATGGTCGACTCAGCCCCAAAAGCTTTCTCCTCTAAAATTGAGCTTTGGGTGAGGTACAGATTTCGAGCATCGATCATCTTCTCTCTTTCAGCCTTCAAGCAAGCTAGCTCTGCCTCGACTTCACGAATTCTGTCATTCTTGCTCTGAATATCTATGTTCAAAGCATCATAAGCCACTCTGTGGCCATGCAGTACAGGTTTTATGCCAGTCAAAAAGGCTTTATCTTTGGCAACCTTCAGACTGTGTTCATAGAGAGCTGTATTATATGTAGTCTCTCGAGCAAGATAATCAGCTGTTAAGGCTTTATACTCCTCCTGAATGAGGTCTTCAACAGTCTCATTTGATAGCTTGAGATATTCTCCAATCGGCTGCTCAAGGTCCTCCACAATTTTCTCCAATGTGACAGCTCTCTCAACATCATTGAACATGGCAACATTCTTGATAGTCAGAGCCATTGCCGTCTTCAAAATCTCATAGCTGAGACCTTTATTCAGGACCATCTTTATCAAAGTTGCCATAGTTTTATAAAAAGTTTCATTATGAATCTCAACCAGGAGATTCATCTCTACGCTAGAGCTAGGTGTGGCGGCAATATTTAATAAATCTTTCCTTTGGAGATCGGAAGCAGATGTGGTTGGCATGACAGTAGGATGAGACGAAGTCGTTGCAGATATTGTTTCACTTAACAAAATGCCTTGGAGGAATTGGCTTTTGAAAATAAAACGAGAAAAAGTACAAGAAGTACAAATTTGATTCTGGGGAAGTATTTTCAGTCAATATGGTTCAAACTGATGGTGAATCCGAGCCATTTGAAAATGTCCCTTGAGCCACCATCGGTTCATTTATTTCTCTCATATATCTTCAACGACATCTGTCTTCTTAATCCGCAGCTACCAAAGTTTGGTTAAGCTGATTACTTGTCTCTTTGAAGAGGGATTTTGATCTCCTATCTTACCAATTGGTATATAAAGTTGGATTTATTATTTATCATGTTTTCATAACCTCTGGATAAATACTAAATCCACCTTCTTTTCCTATCTATCATGTCCATTTGACCTCTGTATAGATATTAATCTACTTTTCTTTGGGTTCTTACATACTGTCATGTTCATATTACCTCTGATAGTATTGTACACTCTAAACAGAAAATAAGATTACATTATCTGTCATGTTCATATTACCTCTGGATAGATATAATATTTTGAGTTTAGAAAACTTGTCATGTTCATATAACCTCTGATGAGTATTTTCTATCCCATACAAAACAAGATTTCATTATCTATCATGTTCATATTACCTCTGGATAGATATAATACGTTGAGTTTAAAAGACTTGTCACGTCCATATTACCTATGATAAGTGCTTTCTATCTCTTACCTATTGTTTAAAATTCAAATAAACGATAGGATCACAAAATAAATCTTTCATTCATTTGTGGTAGAAATACTACAGAATGGATAAGACAAAAAGATGACAAAACACTCTCTTAAGGTGGAGTGGAAACATCTTGGAGCAACTTCTTTAATTCTTCTAGCCGTCTGCCACGAGAACTCATAACCTTATTGGTAGCCTCTGCACGTCGAGCTTCAGGAGTGCAAATACGGGAAAGTTCAGCAAAGGTGATTATCAAGTTGTCCTTGGCTTCATCAAGGGTTCTGATGGTCGACTCAGCCCCAAAAGCTTTCTCTTCTAAAATTGAGCTTTGGGTTAGGTGCAGATTTCGAGCATCGATCATCTTCTCTCTTTCAGCCTTCAAGCAAGCTAGCTCTGCCTCGACTTCGTGGATTCTGTCATTCTTGCTCTGAATATCTATGTTCAAAGCATCATAAGCCACTCTGTGGCCATGCAGTACAGGTTTTATGCCTGTCAAAAAGGCTTTCTCTTTGGCAACCTTCAGACTGTGTTCATGGAGAGTTGTATTATATGTAGTCTCTCGAGCAAGATAATCAGCTGTTAAGGCTTCATACTCCTCCTGAATGAGGTCTTCAACAGTCTCATTTGATAGCTTGAGATATTCTCCAATCGGCTGCTCAAGGTCCTCCACAATTTTCTCCAATATGGCAGCTCTCTCAATATCATTGAACATGGCAACATTCTTGATAGTCAGAGCCATTGCCATCTTCAAAATCTCATAGCTGAGACCTTTATTCAGGACCATCTTTATCAAAGTTGCCAGAGTTTTATAAAAAGTTTCAGTATGAATCTCAACCAGGAGATTCATCTCTACGCTAGAGCTAGGTGTGGCGGCAATATTTAATAAATCTTTCCTTTGGAGACCGGGAGCAAATATGGTTGGCATGACAGTAGAATAAGACGAAGTCGTTGCTGTTACTGCCGTCATAGCCAATTGATTCTCAGAAGTTTCGGAGATTGTATCTCCAATATCTGCAGATATTGTTGGTGTAGCAACGAGCTGAGATGAAGCCATTGTTGTTACTGCTGCCTGATTTCCAAGATTTTCAGAAGCAATGTTTTTAACATTTGTCACTCCAGCCGTTTCTGGAGTTCTGGCGGCGGTAATGTTGGTGGATATGGTGACAACTACAGGAGCTGATTCAGATTCTGGCATTGGCTTATCAGAAACTGATACTGGATCAGTAACGACAGTGGAGGATGTTATTGTAATTTCCCCAGTTTCTGTTGGAAGTTCAAGCATGCCTCCAGTATCTTTTTCAACTGATTGCTCCGCAGGATTTTCCGCTACTTCAGTTGTGGTGAGACTCTCTACAGCTGATTCCTTATTCAAGTCTGGTTCTCCTCCAGCAGCTCCATCATCACCTACAGTGGGGTCGACTGTAGTTTTCTCTTTGTGTTGGTCCTCAGCAGGAGAGGACACTTCAGATTGTGTTTGTTGTACCACAAATGATGGAGGATGTTCTTCTTGAGGCTCCATCTCATGCTTTTGCACTTCTCCCTCCTCGACGTCTGCGTCTTCTGAAGAAGAAGATCCCTCTTCAGATTCCTCATTTTCCTCATAAATGTCTTCTTCTTGAGGAGGAGCTACAGGCTTGGGTGCGATTATGACATCTGCAAAACAAACAGAATAAGTTAGTATACAAAATCATGATATATAATTCCGTATAGGTTTTGTATAATACTTGGAATATGTGCATTTTTTTCAAGATATGTATCATAATCACCATCCCAGTCATCATCCTCAAAGTCAAGAGCCGGTTCGTCTGATGGAATGCGATCTTGATCAGCAGTGGATGCAGTAGTGGTACCCTCCGTAACTTGTGCCTTGGACGGCAAAGATAAATGGAGTAAGGTGCTAAGACGTCCAGGAGACAAAAGTGTTACAGCTCCTGATCCAACTATCGGTGGTGGGGCTGAAGATCCTTCTCCAGGATGGACTGAGGAAGAACCGATAAGATGATCTTCTTCAATCGAAAGGTCATCTTCTGGAGTGTGGGCTCTTGGTTTGGAAGGCCATTTGGCGGTAGATTTTCTCTTCTTCTCTGGAGATTTCACCGGAGAAGCGGTAGCTGTGTTCTGTTTTCGTTTGCAGGGCTTTCCAATAATTATTGGTCCCGCGGCTACTTCCCCAGCTCCTCTGGGAATTACTGCCAGAAATTCATCTATAACGGCAGTATTGTCTGGTATGTCATGGGCTATCCGGATAGGCTCTTCAACGTTTCCCTCTTGAGCCCACCGAAGACTTCGTTGCATACTATAACCGTCTTCAAAAGAACAGATAGACGTATAGAAACGAGCATACGTATGAAGTATACGTAGCTCAGTTGTACTAGTGGCTGTAGATATGGTAAATCTAGCGCCAATACATACAGCTCCGAAATATCTCCATGCTCGTGCACCGTCGATTAGCTTCCCATAATGATAGAAGCTAGTGGAAGGATTGCCAACATGAAGTTGATCATATCCAAACTGACGAGCGAACCTACTTGGCAAATAAGGCTCGAATGCACAGTTGTCTTCATTCCTGTACATCAGATGAGAGGGTCTGATGTACACTAGCCATCGGTAGACAGATCTCGGTAACAAGGCCGATTTATCTGCTCTATCTTCAAATTGTACACCGAGATAGTCAGCTGGAACTGGTGGTCTGGTGCAGAAGAAATTCCAGCCATGCGAATAATTTAATGCTGCTCGGGTATCTGCCAATGTTGTAACTCTCTACGTGGATTTGCTAAATTTCTGGAGAAAAATTCTAGCACATCCTCAGGGACTGGTGGCAACAAATTACAATTATGGTGTAGTAACCAACCTATCAAATAGGTGAATGGTAACTCTACCCGTGGAAAATTATGCGGAGCATTATTGATCAGTTCTTCACCAGAAACCCGTAGACCTATATTTATTCAGCATACCATTGCCGATAACAGGTTAATCCTGTTCTTGAATACCAAACGGACCGCTGGCCACAATACATTGCGGTGAATACGGTCCACAGTGCTGATCCCTGGCACGACCCATCTGCGCAGCCATAAGGATAAGAAGCCCGCCAACAAGGCCTTCTTCGACATCTTTTGACTACCCTACCTCAGGTAGCTTAAAGCTTCAGTCCCCGCAGGGATATCTCCAGTTTTGGTAGACATATATCGGTCTCGAGCTTTCTGCGACACCATCAATTCCTGAATTAAATCTGCAGAAATTATAGAGCAAGGCTTGATGACCTGAGTCTTTTCTTTTCGGAACCTGCTCTTCTCCGTCCTGGACACTCTATTTTTATGATAAAATAGATAAGTTATCCATTTTATAATATATGCCAAATGTGATCCGATTTCGTACATGCTGGTACTGATCAGATAATGGCACATAAGTTCTTCGTAGACCTGCACCAGCTCGGGATTCTTTTCCCGAATTTCTGCCAATTCCCGATTGGAGGGAATATATTCTTCATACGGGAATTCACCCATTGGTAGCTTCGAGATAAACTATATCTCATGAAGGGCCAGACCCATCTCACCATGCGGAGTTGCAAAAGTTCCCGTCGAACTCATATACAATTCTAGTAAAGCCAAGAACAGATTGCCATTCGGTGGAATGCCATAACTAGTAGATGCTACTGCTTCATACAAACCGATGTCGTCTAATTCGATTTTAAAGTGTGTCATGACCCAATTGCTGATCTGGATCCAGCTACCACTATAAGGGGTCAGCCACCCTGTCAGCCTAGGGTTAGTCTGAGGATATAAGACTCCTTCCCTTATGAATCTATTTATGAACATAGAAACCTGGACCGACTGGATGAGAGATGAATCCTCGCTCGGTGTAAACCCAGGCATTAGTCCAGAAAATAGAATAACACCACCACAAGAAGTACTAACATGATAACCCATGTCATTCGCCTTCTCCCTTCTAAAAATGATTCTGCCCGGTCTACCATAGCTACGGGGAGTCAAATTCCACAGCATTTGACGGTAATGGCTAGCATGGACGAAAGCAGATATAGGGTAATCCTTGTCTATGTCCGGAAGATACATTACCCTTTCTCCAGATTTAAATACCCAAGCCTCTTTTTTTGGGATGTGTCTGTGATTTGTAATCTATCGCATCTCCAAATAAGAAAGCTGGCTTCAGAAATTATTGATTATCTAGCAGTACTTCCCCATCTATCATGGATAACAACATTCTATCCCCTTGAGCTGCTATCAGTTGTGCCCTCTCTACTGGATATTCAGGGTTCGACTGAGGAAATTGGACATGAGATAAATCTTCCAGGTAATTCGAACCCACCATGCCAACTGATAATCCGAAAACTTCTGCGAGAGGGTGAACTTGCAAATCCACTGGTAAAATAACAAAAGAGATCAAGTTAGTTCGAAGTTTTTTATGATTGAAGATATTAACTTTTACGCTTACTAAAAGTTGATGAAAAGCTTATGAAGTCTTTGTTCGACAAAGTCTCTCAGTGATTAATGAACTTTACGCTACCACATAGTAATATGAGCGTAATACAACTTCTTACGCTGGCATGTATGAACATGAGCGTAGTTAAGTTCTACGCTAGCACATTAATTGTGGGCGTAAATCCAAATTTTACGCTGACACGTGTAACGTGGACATAATATTTTTTATCTTTTACGCTAACACGTACAACGTGGGCGTATTTTGTTATTTTAGTTTTTATGCTAACACGTACAACGTGGGCGTAAAAAGCTGAAAGTTTTCTTCTTCTTCCTCGACGGATTTTTCCAGCCAAAGAATAGGGTTTTACCCATCATAGGCGGAGCTACGGCCGAGTTGGGATTTCGTTGTGGCGTTGATGACTGAGTAGGGGTTTTTACAAGATCAGCCGATGACAAATCAATGGCAGGTTTCTTCCCCTTGCTACCGGCGGCGGATGGTTTCTTAGGAGCCATCAGATCAGAGTTTCGAAGAAAGAAAGGGCAAAGGAATTCAAGAAGATGAGTAAAAGTGTTTTCTCTCTCTGAAAAGACCTATTTATAGAGAGATTCAAAACCGACTGTTGGACATCCCTATAATTATGCCGACTGTTGGATATCCCCGCTTTTACGCGGATGATGGTTGCGTATCCCAAATTTTACGCTGGCAGATCAAATCTCAACTTTTACGCTTCTGTTCAAAGTGTTTCAAATTTTGGAGATATTTGAAAACTTTGAAGGGGGACTTGTAGGAGCGTAAAAAGTGCTTCAGAGAAAGAGTCAAAGAGATGAATCATTTTTCATTCATAAGTGATTGGTTTTACACCAAACAGAGCGGTTAATCCCTTTACGCCACAGAGAGGCTAATCACTTTACGCCTGTGCAAGCTGATCGTTTTACGCTTGGGTCCAAACTGATGGCTCTTTACGCCTATGACTAGCCAACTACTCCTCTTACGCTAGGACAAGGCTGTCTAGTCTCGCATTTAATGCAGAACCTGACATGGAGATATTAATGATGGCATTTACCACAGAATCCAAAGGAATTTGTCTCATACAAAGACCATTGTTGTCGTTTATGTGGATCGAGCTACTTTACGCTCACTATATATACGCACGGAGTTTTATACGAGTTTTTACGCTCATAAAATGATGTGTGCGTAAAGTCTATTTGAGCCATTTTTACGCTCAGGTTATTCAATAACCACTTTACGCGGGAAACCTATGACAGAGCTATTTTACGCTCATCTTACTGCTTTACGCCCAGAGGATGTTGGGGCTATTTTTACGCCCTATTCTTTCTGGCTAGTTTGGAACGTGGTTTGCCTACATGGCCTTCATGCCACATATTTTGAAGAACGTGTGTACATGTATCCTATTCTCCCTAAAATGATGGGACGCGTGTCAATGTATGCAAAGGATGACTCTGATCATGGGTGGCAGTTGTTAGCGTAAAGACAGATTTTGATGCTTTTTACGCACAGAAGCCCCAGTCTATAAATAGACTAATTTTTGAACGACAGGGGGAGATACACACAGAGAGACAGGAGAGAATAAGATCAGAACTTAGAGATTATGATTCTCCAGAGCATTCTTCTTCAACCTTTCTTTTAGAACAGAGTAAAACAAAGCAGGAAAGCATTCGGCCTCGCCATCAGTGCCCAAGTGCGTCGATACCTTTCTGGTGACTTAGTACTTCCAGTTGTTCTACTTCAAGCAGTGATCTTCATCATCATCATATGGTCCAAGGAACAAAGTGATCATTTACGAATCAGACTTCTACAACAATACTTCCCCAGAATCAAATTTGTACTTCTTGTACTTTTTCTTATTTTATTTTCAAAAGCCAATTCCTCCAAGGCATTTTGTTAAGTGAAACATCCATCACAATCTCGGTATATACCCCTTCATCCCTCTCAAATTTCACCCGTTAATTTTATCGTTTGATACATCAAAACCGGCCACCAAGTTGACGTTTTAATTTGAACAGTTTTTGGACAATTTTGTGGAGCCAACTTCGCGGGTTCGTATCTTCGTCGTCACAGCTTCGTTTGGTGTGCTACCAGTCCCTGTGCGAAGCTGGTATAACCCTATTCCTGCCCTCTTTAGATTTCATTTCAGTTTGAGCTTGTTAGGTCGGTCGAATTCGACGCCAAAGTTGGCCGTTCGAATTCTTAGTGTTGCACTTGTAATATTCCATGTTTAAACCCGGGACTCCGGATTCAAATTCTGACACCACCAGTAGACTCGTGGCGTCGTTCTGGCCTGTTTTCATATAAAGTTTGTTAGATTTGGAGGACATGGGCCCTGACACGCATTTCGGTACAAAGCGGGCCCCAAAATCCGGGTCAACGGAACTTTTTGACGCCGACTCATCAGAATCCAATTCTGGATATACCGTTGAGTTCGTATCATCATTCTGGACTCGTTGAAATATAATTTGCTAGGTTTTAGTGGACATTGGTTTCGGCACGCATTTCGGTGCAAGTCGGATACCGATATCCGGGTCAACGGGTTATTTTGAGATCGGCTCATCGGAATCCAATTCTGGATATACCGTTGGGTTCGTATCGTTATTCTGGACTCGTTGACATATAATTTGCTGAGTTTTGAGGACATTGGCTCCGACACGCTTTTCCGTGCAAATCGGTTTCCAATGTCCGGGTCAACGGACCAATTTGAGATCGGGTCATCGGAATCCAATTCCAGAGATACCGTTGAGTTCGTATCGTTATTTTAGATTCGTGAACATATAATTTGTTAGATTTTGTGCAATTTTATTTCAGTACATTTTTCGGTGCAAAGTGTGTCCAACGTCGGACATCATTTTGGCCCGAAATTACCGTTTTGCCCTTGTGTCCAAATTAGAATTTTGGACAAGCTATTCTAGCTATTTCGACCATTCTGGACACGTTGGTAATGGTTGTTTCACCATCCGACAACATCTGTAGGTTTTCATCCTATTATTATAATATCTCTCCTTTTGTTGTATTATGAGATCCATCGATTCCAATGATTTCACAACCACTGAAATTGAATGTGTTGACCCTGTGGATGTTTATAGAGACTAGCTTTTACCATGTTGACCTTGGTTGACTACTTTGACTGAACGTCGAAGTAGAGTAAATATTTGACCTAGGTTAGACTAGTTTTAACCTTGGTTGACCACAGTTGACTATTTTGACCAAAAGTCAACCAGAAGTCAACCGTAGCCTAAATTGATTAGAACTTGACCGAAGTTGACCAGTTGACCCAAAGTCAACTGTTAGTCAACATTAGTCAAGTTTGACCCAGAGTTGACCAGTTGACAAAAGTCAACTGTAAGTCAACCCTTGACTTAGATTAACCTGGTTTGACTTGCCTTGACCTAGTTTGACTTAGTATGACTAGATTTTACTTCCAAACCCTTATATTGATACAATATTCCACCTATAGGTCCTCGAGGCACCGTTCTTGGACCAGTTGACATATTCTACCAGATCTCAGGCGAGTACATTCTCTGATAATATTTCTTTTTTATGATATCGTTTATGTTTCTTGTATTTAGTGTAGATACCCTTGTTCTCTTGACACATTGTTCACACGGATTGGTATTTCTCTGGATCACATCATGAGATGTTATTCCTCATTTTCTTTGGTATATCTTGTGCAAGTCTTTCTTGTTCCTTGTGCATTGTATAGATACGATTCCTGCGAAGGCTAGCTACCCTCTCGGAGAATCGCGTGTCATGATGTGTTATGGTTGGATCCACTATACTAGTCAGGGATGGAGAGTATTAGTGTAGATGTGTGGTCATTATCCACCTTATTTATTCTTGTAGACCTTGTTTGATAGCCAATCCTACACTCCACGTATGATTGGCCGGATCATTAGACCTTGTGCAGACCCAAGCCGGCCACATGTTGTAGCTAGTACTCACACACTTAGATAGATGATTCTTGATTCTTGCACATGCCATGATCAGTTTTACTTGCCTTGTTCTAGCTCTAGATTTGTAGCTTACTTTGCCATGATACTCACATGTACATTTCATGATTTCTTGTATATTCTCTCTATTTACTGCTACATTTTCAATATCGTCTAATTAGAACTGTTATTTGAGATTTGTGCTCGTTCCATCCTGACTGGATATGTTGACAAAATTTGAGGAGTAGTTGTGCCCTCAGTATTGGACTTCATGATGTTGCTAGCTGAGGTGGATCTCACTATTCTTCTATGTGAGTTGCCTGGTAGTTATCCATAGTTAGTCTTGTTGTTTCTTCTTTATTTTCCTGTCTTATGATCATTGTAGATTCTAGTTGTTCTAGTGATATTGTTATTATTTCTTGTCTTATCTTCCTTAGTTTTTGTGATGTGACATGAGTACATTTCTAGTTATGGATCTTTAGATATTGTAGTTAGTATAGTATACTTGACAGCGCTCTACCGCCGATACTGCGGAGTAGGCTGAACGTGGCCCACGTATTCGTACCCGTATATCCGGGTGTGGGTCGTGACAGGGCCCGGCCAAGAGGCCCCATCTGCAGATTCAGCAGCAGTATCCGCAGCAGATGCCCCGCTTGCAGATTCAGCCACAGTATCCGCAGCAGATGCCATTCCTACAGTTTCAGCAACAATATCAACAGCCGAGGGCCTACTTTCAGTAGCGACAGTTTCAGGACTGTGTACCCTTTCAGCAGGCGCAGCGGCCACAGAGGCAGCAGCAGGCCCCAGGACAGCAGCTTGTTATCATTTGCCCTTTTTGCAAGAGACCAGGGCACGATTGGGGCGAATGCCGAAAGAGGCTGGGCAGATGTTTACTTTGCGGAGGATCCGATCATCGGCTGAGAGAGTGTCCTGAGTCATCGGGACAGACAGTTCAGGAAACAGGAGCTAGGGCTCCGGTAGGCCAGCAGAGGGGATTATCCTTACCGACTCAGCAGCAGAGGTACATGCAGCATCAGCAACAGGCCAGGGGAGGCCAGCAGGAGCGAGCTTTCGCCAGGACAGTCAAGGATGCTTAGGCCGTTGGAGATCTAGTTGCAGGTTCTGTTCTTTTGATTTTATTTTTGCAATTGCCTCTTATAACTGCCTTGAAATTCGATTCCCTCTGTTCCTTGTTGATTTATCAATTTTGTCCTGTTGTTCTTGTGTTATATTTGATTTCTTCTAAGATAAATCATATGGGATAGGTCACCCAGTTATAGAATCTAGAATCTTCGATTGTCGTGTTTAGCTGGCATAATGAGGACATATAGTCAGATTTAGGACGTATTTCTCGGGTGTGGGAATTTAAGGTTTTCGCTGCCAAGCATGCGGCAATGCAAAAATTTTAAATACCATGATTCAAGAGGTATGTGCCTTAGTCGAGGACTCTGTGATTATCGTAGCCTTGCTCACTAGCACGACGAAGATTCTGAGTATCATGATTTTGGACAGACGCATATGATTATCTGACGGTATGTTTGAGATTTTGATCGTGGGGTGTTTGACCTAGAAGGACTACTACCATTTTAATTTCGAGGACGAAATTTTTCTAAGGTGGGTAGACTTGTAACACCCAGTTTCTAAAATGAGGGTAATTTTGAAATTTTGTGTTTTAATTTATTTAATTATGATATTTAATTAATAATTTGATTTTTAGTGATTTTTAATCATTTTTAAACTATTTAAATATCATGACTTGTGATTTGGTGTTTTGCTAGTGAAACCGTAGAGACTGTCTACTCTAGAGCCTAGCCATGTGATTAGGGTATTTTATTTATCATTTTTAGTTTGAGGGTATTTTGTCATTTTTGAATTATTGGAATTTAATATATTTTATTAGGGATTTAAAATTATTTATTGAATGGTGTGATTTAAATACTAGTTAATTAATTTCCATGTGGTTTTGGTTAGCCTAACCTAGATTGGACCTAACCTAGATTAGCCATAGCTAGCCTAGTTAACCACTTTGAGAATTAGTTAGTATTGGTTAGATGGTTTACTCATGTTTAGCTTAGTGAGTGGGTTGCAACTTAACTAGGAAAGAGCCTTAGATTCTAGGCCACTCAATGGTCATGATTCATTGCTAGCCCTTAGATGCATTCTAAAAACCCTAGCCCTAGCTAAAGTGGCCAGCCAAGATCCCTCCTCCTTGCCTATATAATATCCTTTTAGAAATTTGTGCCCCCTTCCATTATTCTATCATTTTCCTAAGAACAAGGTTAGCCTCCATTGAAACTTCTTCATATTTTATTCAATACTAATCCTTTTTCATCCAAACTTCTTCCATGGTGTTCTAATTTGATGTTCCTTACTGTTCATGGAGAGAAATCTCAGGTTTGGACAAATTTGGAGAGTCTTGGCTAACAAGGAGAAACCCCCTTTGGAGCTTTTTATTGAAATCTCAACATATAGGTAAATCCCTATTCCCTCCACCAAATTTCGTTTTCTTTGCATGGATAGGAAGCCGTAGGTATTGGTTTTGTGTCGATTCGTGTCCGTTTGGTGTCCGTATCGGACACGTATCATGATGTGTGTGTAGGTGTTTGTTAAAATGCCACAAAGGATTTTTATTTGTTATTTTTGAAAAGTGTTTGAACAAATTTGTTGATTTATATGCATACATTGATTTGCAATTGGACTGAGTTGATTTTCGAGCCGTGTCCGTGTCCAAACAGGACATGAACACGCTCGCAGCACGTACGGGCAGTGCCCTGCTGCCCGTGTCCTATTTCTCGCTGGACACATCACCTCTTGACACCAAAATTGGTGTGGACACTCCTTGGGTGACTGACACAAGGCCCACAAAATTTTGTGGGATATCATGGTGTGGTTTGGAAGAAATCTGAGCCACACGGATTCGTGCACTGTGCACACACGCAAAAATTTGCGTCTGATACGACCCTTTAACTCAGACACGACACGACTTGGACACTTAACTATGACACTGACACAAAACCCTACTCTGGGCGAACCTATGTCCACGACCACGACACACCTCGTGTCCTGTGTCAAGAGCACGAAGGCTTGACACGCAAGCACGAGGCAGTCTTCTTTGACTGTTTCTCTGAGTTTCACATTCACTGTATTGACACTTGTGTCCTGTATTGGACACAAAATGAATGTTGGGACACGAGCATATGTAGGAGGGGGTTCATTACCAACTCCTTATTTGTAATTTAGATGATCAATTGATTTTGAATTCATGAATTTCTTAAGAGGACTGATACTTCACTGTTACTTTTACTGAATTGATTTCTGAATTTTTAAATTACTTTTTAACTGTTAAAATGATGTTAAATGTTGAGGTTAGTTTTACCTACATGTGTGTTGAATGATAAATGTGTTAACTGTGATTTGTGTGGGACAAATGGGTTTCAAATTTCGAATTTGGATTGCTAGTTGCTACAGGACTGTTGGTTTGGTTGAACTGTCTTGGGTTTAAAATGATGTTATTCACCATGACACTTCACTCCCTAAAATTCTGAGACCATCACACATTATCCGTAACACACACACCACCCTCTTCACATTTCTGCCACTTGATTCCTAAAAACACTACACTGAATTCCCACAGTTTTGTTTCACTCAAAATCTGAGACTCAAGATCCTGCAAATTCTGAGATTAACATTATATATATACATACAAGAAATCAATTCATGTCCATACTCATACAATATGTGATCACACACTCACATTACATCACACTGTTGTATGTTTACACATTCACCTGAACACTGAATTTCTGATATTGGCATTTGCAAAAACTGAGATTTAGAATGGGTTGATTTTACAAAGGGTTAACTGAGTTAGGTTGTAGAAATCTGAGATTGGATTGGTTTAGAAACTGAGATTTACCCAACTAAATAACATGAGAACACAGGCCTTTCCCCTTAAGCCCTGTCACACACATGCTCACTGTCACAGTTCACTCACACACACAGGTACATGACTACACACCCTCTATGACATCTAAACACACACAAACCCGAGCCTATATACATGAATACTAAACCTGAGATAGTGTAGGTTGAACTGGAATGATTTTCTTTCCTATATTTACTGAAAATTGGGTTCAACTGAAATGAGATTTGATTATAGGATTGTATATCACAATTTGATTATTGGCATTGAATTCCTAAATTGGAACATGGAAGACTGAGTTTAGACTGATATCTATTGACACATTGATAGTTAGCATTGATTTCATTCCCTGTAAACACACCCTCTATCCATCATGTCATATTTTCTGTGAACACAGGAGACACTTAAACCCTCTTCCTTGTGATTCAATGCTAGTTACTTTTAGTTGAATGTCATGAATCGATTTCCTTTCTATTTGAATGCCTAAGTTGTCTTAAACTGAGATGCATACACTGTTAAAATCTGAACTTCATGAGACACACATATTGCACACTGTTTTGACACTGTCAAGCCCGGGTATTCCTGTCACAGGTATCCAGCTACACCCACACTAAAAACTAAAACCTGGGTTTTATATGCACTTGTATATTATCACTGTCACTTTGTGTTAAATCTGAGAACTTAGCACCCATTGCCTAAATTCATTGATAAGCTATCTAATTGACTTTGACACTCTCATATACCCCAATGTACACACACACCTACAATCTAAACTTGTTAATGTTCAATGCTAATCCACACACACACAAGTACACTGTTTTTCCCACTCTTGCACATTTATTTCAGCCACATACATATCCCACCTCACAAAATCTGAGAAGCCATTACACTGTTTCCTAACTGCCTATTCATTCATTCACACACACATTTATGACAGCCTATTACACTCACACATCCACATGCTCTTTTCTCTCTATCTCCCTCTCTCTATATATAATATATATAACCAATGTGATTTATAATACAATATAGGTATAGCCTATATGGATAGTGTGTATAAATGTATGAAATTTGTATGTGTATAGCCTATGGCTTATAACCTAAGATAACATAGCCTATGGTACCCTTGTATAGTCTTGTGTATGTGGAATATGCACATGAGTTGGGTTATGTGAACCTGTGTTACTTGAATGGTGTGTGTTTGCTCTGTGACTTGGGAATCATGTTTGATTGGCTAGTATAGGCTTGGTTAGGCCTAGTGAGACTTGTTAGACTTGTTGGGCTAGGACTTGACCTAGTTTGACTAGTGTGGTTGACTAGAGTTGACCAAGTGTCGACTTAGCCTAGTTTGACCTGGACAGCATGCAGATGCATTGTAGATTACATTTATCATCTCTTGTATACATCTTGACTTGTGTTGCTCTAACTAGTATTCAGGTACCTCATCTCGAACAGTACATTTACTTCAGACACTCAGATACCAGGCGAGTACATTCTCTGATCATTTCATAACTTGCTTAGAAATATATTCTTGCTCTAGTTTACCTTATTTGATGCTGTCATGATATTATCACGAATTGGTACTATATGGATCCCTACTTTGAGATGTTATCCCCCTCGGGAGCATCGGATACATTATGCCATGTGTTTCGTGTACATCATGTTGTCAAATTCCTAATTTATTTTAGGTTGACTATATTTTGGGAAATTTAAATTTGGGTATTATTAAAATTTTATTGATATTATGAGGGTGAATTTTTATTCATATCATTACTACTATTGTTACTATTATTTTTATTATCATTATCATTATTATTATTATTATTATTCTTCTTATATCTAACCCTTTTTCCCCCCAACAGCTCATCTCTTTCTCTCTCTCTCTCTCGAACACTCCCTCTCTCTCTCGATTTTTCCTCTCTCCATATCTCTCTCTCACTCTTCTTCTCCTCCTTCCCTTCTATTGCTACGGCTGCTACTGTTACTGCGCTGCTGCTGTTGCTACGACAGCCGCCGCCCGCCTGCGCCGCCGCCGCCCGCCTGCCGCCGGCCACCCCCTCTCCGGCCAACCACCTCCTCACCCTCCTCTCCTTCCTCCATCAACACTTCCCACACCACCATCTTCATTTCCATCTCCACCATCATCTCCATCTCCATCATCACCACTACCATCACCAAACCCTAACCCCTTAGTCTTCAAAAAAGGGGGGGGGGGAGAAGCTCGAAGAAGAAATTGGAAGAAGAGGAAGCTTGAAGAAGAAATTGGAAGAAGGCTTAAAACCCTAATTCCGATCCCAAATCGGTTTCCCCAAGGCAAGTCCTCATCCTTACTTTCCTTTCAAAATTTTCTTTCCATCATTATTTTGGTTACATTAGAAATTATAGTTTGATTTCATAAAATTGTTATATGTGAGAAGTGCAAGTATGAGTTAAATTGAATACTTCGGTTTAATTTTGTATGTAGTGAATATCAAGACAATATTGTAAAGCATAAAAAAAAATTATTTGGTACGTAATGACGTTTGGAAGTTAGATTTTGGGTATCATTACATTGCTAATAATTGTGTTTTCTTGAACTTGGATAGCATTTAGATATAGCAAATTGCGGTAACCAAAATAAATTGTTGCTTGCTTATTTGCTTGCTAAGGTAAGAAAGCAAGTCCTCCTCTCCTCTTCTTCTTCTCTAATCTTTTTCCATCTAGGTTAATAGGAATTATTATAAATCATATTAGATTCTGAAATTTTGTTATGATTACACAAATTTTGTCAAGTTTTGGTAATACTAGGAATTTAAAATTGTATAGGTTAATCCTTTAAAATCTGAATTTCATGTTACATATTAATTTCTTCATCTCATAATATTTTAGTTTGGAATAAAAGTTAAGGAAATATCCCAAATCATGGTTTAATTAAATTCTGAAATTTTAATAACATTTAACCCAATTTGAGATATTTTAAAATATTGCAATTTTGATTTATAGTAAATGTTCAATTTTGATAGACATAGGTGAAGGAATTAAAATCTGGCACTGGAACTATTATTGCTGACATATCACGGGTAAGTATGCACAACTAAAGGAACTGATTATGGACCTGAACTATTTGGACTTGAATTTCCATGAACACATAAACATACATGAACATGGGACTCTCCAATGGTAAGTCTGTCATAAACATTGGAACTGAACAACTGGACCGCACGCCGGAAAGGTAAAAATGCAAGGACCCTGCTCTTCTCTACTCACTAAGTATTTACTCAATTTTGTGTGTGTCCATAGTTAGAATTAATTTCCATTTATTTTTCATTCTCCTGCTTCATGCATATATTATGGAAAAGTTTCGTTTGGTATAATTATCGTTATCCTATCTAAATGATATATATATATATATATATATATATATATATATATATATATATATATATATATATATATATATACGTATATACATATATTTATATATATATATATATATAAACATATATATGTATAAAAGCCTTCGCCTAATAACTAGTGTAAATTGAGGTAAACAATTTTTTTATTGCTCTATCCTGATAACTGTAAAACAATTCGCAAGCCGCGACCGACTTATTGCTAAAGGAAAGGTAGCCATTGCTTGCTCAGGTAAAAATTTCAAGTTCTTTTGTTCTTTTAGAACTGCGTGGTTCCGGTGTTGAGAGTTGCTCCACCGAAGGGGTCGGCGAGCCCATTTACTTACTTGCGTGGTTCCGGTGTTGAGAGTTGCTCCACCGAAGGGGTCAGCGAGCCCGTATTTTCTCTTATCATATATATGCTTCCTGTAAATTTTTGGGGCTCCTAAATACAAAGGAGACTGCCAAAATTTTTAAGAAATTTAGGAGATAGACTAATATTTGACATTCGAAAATTCTAGAAAGTATTTGGGAGGGGAGAACAACTGAATATCCCTAGATATCCCGTAACATAAATAACAAAAGCTGATCAGTATTTCGTGAATCTCGTGAATCAGTACATCTAGTTGCGACTAGGGTGTACTAGCCCAAGGGAGGCTCGTGAATCAATGCATCTATTTGACAGTAACATCAATAGATGGTTTTTAGCCCAAGGGAGGCTCGGAAATCACAACCTGATCCCAGGTTAACGGGATTGTTCACGAGAAATATTTAGAGGATTATTCGGAGTATTGTTCTCAAAACTGCATCTCATTAAATTTCAAATCTTACTCCAGAAACAACGCTGCCTATTATGAGTGGGCAGTATCCTTAATTGCTCAAGGGAAGCAATTCCTATTAAAAGCTCAAGGGAAGCTCGGAAATCTTATCATTCATGGAGTAGGACGTTGATTTCATTCATGTTTTACTAAAGCAGATAATATATATATAACAGTGCAATTTGGCATACTCTATTTCATCTTCTTTTCTTTTTTTAAAACTACATATTCCTTGTTTTTGTTTAACTTTCACTGTTCTTGGCCGAGGACTTGCTTGTCGTTTTCTAAACGACCTAGTATTTGTTCACTAGGTGAAGAAGAAGAAGATGCCTCCGCCGAAGTATCGTCGCACTACAACGAGGAGTAAATTGTCCGGACTATCTACAGTTATGACCAGCACTATCGTAGTAATCTTGTAAATTACTTTTGTAATAAACCTGTAAAAGCATTATTGGAAAAGTTCCCTGTATAATAGCTTCACTATATTTAATACCATGTAAACTCCTTGTATTTTCCATTCTTGCTGATGATTACAGGCGACAATCGCGGTTTCGGCGCGTAGCCTGGAGATGTGTTATGGCGTCACCGTTTCAAATATGGGAAGCGGGACGTGACACGTCTTTTAGTGGTGGCCCATGCAGGTTAGCAAGAATGGAAAATCTAGGATAGAACGTAGGTTTAGATAAGACGTAGGTTCTAGACTTTGACGGAGAACTTTGATTTCCGTATTGGACCCCAAGGTTAAAGGATATAAAATAGGTTGTAGGTTTTACAAAACCGAAAGCTTATGGATGAGGAACCTACCAATCTTCTAGGAAAACCTATGCAGGATAAGACATGACGGTAGGTCAAGATTTTTGGAATCCTATGGGCTAAGGCACAGACTTTAAGGAATGTCTTAAGGAACCTTAGAACAGAGAATACCAATTTGATTGGTATATGTTAGACTATATTCTTGGTATGCTTAGCTAGATAAAATTCCTATAGCAAGTATGAACCATTAAGTATCCTTACTTGGTTATGGGTAGCACAAGGGTAGACATGACCTTCTAGGCCAGATTAGTATGTATTTGAGGATTTGACTAGCACTCTTATTTGAGTTATTAAGAACCAAGAAATTCCTTAAGGATCTTGGGCTGAGTATGGGTATCACTAGTAAACCATGAATTCAAATATTTTGAATAGTGAGGGGTAAGAATATATATATATATATATATATATATATATATATATATATATATATATATATATATATATATATATATATATATATATATATATATATATATATATATATATATATATGTATCTCTTTAATGAATATTGGATAAGTTAGTACTAGCAATAGCTTGTCTAAGTGATTTGTATAGTGATTGTTGTACGTAGTGCTATGTAAATAATTGGATTATAATTTAGTTCTTATTCCTTGACCTCTTAAACTTATCACTGTTTGAGTCTCTACCCGTTCTCCTTCATCTGTTGAATTCTCTATTATTCACCTATCTCCCCCATTCGACTATTTTCTTGTATTATCCCCAATATTGTTTGAAAATTTAGATCATATCCTCAATCTTTTCATTCAATCCTATCTTTCCATAGCATTCCTAATTTCAATAATTGTCCCTTCTCTAATATACATGCTTATTTACTCATTTGATTCTATTCTATGAGGTAATGCTTTGACCAGGATATTGTGGATGGATTTATACGAATGAATACTTGTTGTGCCTTGAGCCGAATGTTCTTTTGTATCATGGAAAGAGAAGTTGTGCAGCCACCTATGTTGGCGAGGCACAACATTATCGAATACATGAATTCACAAGATTTTGAGCCCGAGATAATGATTCTGTGTTTGATTTCAAGGAGTTTGACATTTAGATTCTGATTTTATATTTCTCATTTTGAATTTTGAAACCATTGATTTGAAAATTTGAGATGAGACTTCTATTTCCCTAATAACAAAATCTTTGAGATCATTTCTGAGTTTTAATATTTTGTATAAGTGATATTGATGATATTGCAACTTGAATTGAATTTCTATTTGAATTTGATTTCGAATTGATTGGATTTTTCCCTGACATGTATGGTTACTTCACAGTCATATTCCCTAATCATTTTATGGATATCGTTGGCGTGGTAGCAAAAGCTGCAGCCATGAATCCGGATAGAGAAACGGTATCTTGATTGCAGCCTTATGCGTAATGGCGAGGCACAAGATTACTATATCTCGCCAGAAAATGAGAATAAGAAATATGATTTTGAATTCAAGGATCATACATGGTTATGGTTTAAAACAACATGGTATCTGACCAATTCTATTTGGTTTTATGGAATTTCAAAAATCTTGATGATTTCTATTATTTTCAGATTGTTCTTATTTCCGTGAAGTTTTGATAACTATATTTCGAGATATTTTGTTTAACTGTTTAATAAATTACTACTCTAATTTTGTAAGGTGGGTAGAACATTTTGCTTCTCTTTATATTTGTTTTGAGAAACTTATCCTTAAATTTAAATTTCGAGGACAAAATTTTTGTAAGGTGGGTAGGATGTGAAATCCCTAATTTATTTTAGGTTGACTGTATTTTTGGAAAATTTAAATTTGGGTATTATTAAAATTTTATTGATATTATGAGGGTGAATTTTTATTCATATCATTACTACTATTGTTACTAGTATTTTTATTATCATTATTATTATTATTATTATTATTATTATTATTATTCTTATATCTAACCCTCCCCCCCCGACAGCTCATCTCTTTCTCTCTCTCTCTCTCTCTCTCTCTCTCGAACCCTCTCTCCCTATCTATAAATCTCTCCCTCTCACACTCATCTCCCTATTTCTCTCCATCTCTCTTACTCCCTCTCCCTCTCGGCTCCTCCTCCCGCACACCTACCGGCGTCGGCCACCGCCGGCCGGCCGGCCCCTCACCACCGGCAGCTCCCGGCCGGCCGCCCCCTCCTGGCCGCTCACCTCCATCGCCACCTCCACCACCATCATCTCCATCTCCATAATCAACATCACCACCACCATTAAAACCTAAACCCAAACCCCCTTTTTCTAAGAAAAAGAAAGAAGAAATTGGAGAAGAAGAGTGAGAGAGAGATATGGAGAGAGGAAAAATCGAGAGAGAGGGAGTGTTCGAGAGAGAGAGAGAGAGAAAGAGATGAGCTGTTGGGAGGGGGAAAGGGTTAGATATAAGAAGAAGAAGAAGAATAATAATAATGATAATGATAATAAAAATAATAGTAACAATGTAGTAATGATATGAATAAAAATTCACCCTCATAATATCAATAAAATTTTAATAATACCCAAATTTAAATTTCCCAAAAATACAGTCAACCTAAAATAAATTAGGGATTTGACATCCTACCCACCTTATAAAAATTTCGTCCTCGAAATTTAAATTTAAGGATAAGTTTCTCAAAACAAATATAAAGAGAAGCAAAATGTTCTACTCACCTTACAAAATTAGAGTAGTAATTTATTAAACAGTTAAACAAAATATCTCGAAATATAGTTATCAAAACTTCACGGAAATAAGAACAATCCGAAAATAATAGAAATCATCAAGATTTTGAAATTCCATAAAACCAAATAGAATTGGTCAGATACCATGTTGTTTCAAACCATAACCATGTATGATCCTTGAATTCAAAATCATATTTCTTATTCTCATTTTCTGGCGAGATATAGTAATCTTGTGCCTCGCCATTACGCATATGGCTGCAATCAAGATACCGTTTCACTATCAGGATTCATGGCTGCAGCTTTTGCTACCACGCCAACGATATCCATAAAATGATTAGGGAATATGACTGTGAAGTAACCATACATGTCAGGGAAAAATCCAATCAATTCGAAATCAAATTCAAATAGAAATTCAATTCAAGTTGCAATATCATCAATATCACTTATACAAAATATTAAAACTCAGAAATGATCTCAAAGATTTTGTTATTAGGGAAATAGAAGTCTCATCTCAAATTTTCAAATCAATGGTTTCAAAATTCAAAATGAGAAATATAAAATCAGAATCTAAATGTCAAACTCCTTGAAATCAAACACAGAATCATTATCTCGGGCTCAAAATCTTATGAATTCATGTATTCGATAATGTTGTGCCTCGCCAACATAGGTGGCTGCACAACTTCTCTTTCCATGATACAAAAGAACATTCGGCTCAAGGCACAACAAGTATTCATTCGTATAAATCCATCCACAATATCCTGGTCAAAGCATTACCCCATAGAATAGAATCAAATGGGTAAATGAGCTTGTATATTAGAGAAGGGACAATTACTGAAATTAGGAATGCTATGGAAAGATAGGATTGAATGAAAAGATTGAGGATATGATCTAAATTTTCAAATAATATTGGGGATAATGCAAGAAAATAGTCGAATGGGGGAGATAGGTGAATAATAGAGAATTCAACAGATGAAGGAGAACGGGTAGAGACTCAAACAGTGATAAGTTTAAGAGGTTAAGGAATAAGAACTAAATTCTAATCCAATTATTTACATAGCACTACGTACAACAATCACTATACAAATCACTTAGACAAGCTATTGCTAGTACTAACTTATCCAATATTCATTAAGGAGATATATATATATATATATATATATATATATATATATATATATATATATATATATATATATATATTCTTACCCCTCACTATTCAAAATATTTGAATTCATGGTTTACTAGTGATACCCATACTCAGCCCAAGATCCTTAAGGAATTTCTTGGTTCTTAATAGCTCAAATAAAAGTGCTAGTCAAATCCTCAAATACATACTAATCTGGCCTAGAAGGTCATGTCTGCCCTTGTGCTACCCATAACCAAGTAAGGATACTTAATGGTTCATACTTGCTATAGGAATTTTATCTAGCTAAGCATACCAAGAATATAGTCTAACATATACCAATCAAATTGGTATTCTCTGTTCTAAGGTTCCTTAAGAACAGACCTACGTCGGTCCAACATACCGGCGATCTGCATTTTCTACCATATAGTGCTTCAAAAGGGGCCATTTTGATACTATCGTGATAACTGTTGTTATATGAAAATTCCACCAGATGTAGATGATCATCCCATGCTCCTCCAAAATCTAAAGTACAAGCTCTCAGCATGTCTTCTAGTGTCTGAATGGTTTTTTCAGACTGGCCGTCTGTTTGGGGGTGGTAGGCGGAGCTAAATTTTAATTGAGTGCCAAGATTTTCTTGCAAGCTTTTTCAGAAGTACGAAGTAAACCGGGTATCTCTATCCGATACTATACTCACTGGTACTCCATGTTGACTGACAATCTGTTTCATGTACATTTCTGCCAGTATCTCTGTTGACTGTCCAACTCGAAAGGAAAGAAAACGAGCGGACTTTGTAAGTCTATCCACAATGACCCTGTGAGGACCTTGATTTTTGGAAATTATTTTTTTAGTATTTCTAATTATTAGGTTATATTGTATATTTAATTATGATTATATATGTACTCTTCCGTGTCTTTGATTTTTGGAGCACAAGACATGTCCATCTCTTAAAACGTCCTTCATTAGTTTTGTAGTAGACATGATGACCTTCAACTTGATATATTATGTTCCCCCCAAACTTGTCCCCTAGCATTCTTTTGACTTTGCGCAACTTCGGGTCAAATTTAGGCAATTAGATTATTTACCATAATTCCAGACCTAACTTTCCACGTGAGTTCGGGACTCGACATAAATCAAAACTATTCGACCCAATTATGGTTTTTGACTCATTTTGAGCCTACGACGCACATGCTAAGAGTGTGCCACTCAATCGAGTCTCCATGTGCTATTTAATTACGAATGGCACAAGAGACTTATTGGTTCACTCTTAGAGTTCGATTAAATTAGAAAATATATATTTGGACCCTAACCTAGCCAACCCCACCTGGTAGGGAGCCATGATAGGTTGTCATGACAGTATAATTATTATGGATTCATTTTAGGATGTTATACAGTCAATTAGATTTAAATACAATTTTGTGTATATGATTATATTTATAATAGTCTAATATTATATATATGGCCTTAGTTATGGTTAAGTTTGAGATACATATCGACTATGAATTTTAGCACGAATAGTGTAGTCGTGTACTTTGACTAGTCTATTACCCATGGTAGGGAAGGTCGAGACATAGGTGTGTTCTAACTAGGAAAACTAGGCCAATTTGCGACTTAACCTCCACCGATGATTTATTTATTTAATTATTAGATTATTGACCTTCTAGGAGACCCAGTTGTACCAATTTAGCCCCGACTTGACCCGAACCAAATCCCAATCTAAATAGACATGTAGTACTCTCAAATACCTTCATATTGATATATATTTTGTATATATATTTTATTAATATTAATATGTTTTCAATTTTGGAAAGTTTCTATTTATAGAAAGAGTCTACGTGTAATTCTAGTATAATCCTAATTGGCATTAATTTATATTTGACCCAAAGTCCAAACCAAACCTGTGTAGGCATGTTGGGCATTAATATATATTAATATATATATATATATATATATATATATATATATATATATATATATATATATATATATATATATATATATATATATATATATTATATTTAATTCTGATTTAGATTGCATTTATATTTAGAAATCTAAGTAGTTCCATATTAGGAAACCTTTTATTTAAATCCTCAATCAATCAATTAGCCAACTCATCAAATAATCAAACCAATCCATGTGGACCCCACATATGACCAACCAAAGATTATTTTCATGTAATTTTCGTCCAAAAATAATCCCCTACATTGGCGGGCCATGCCATACATGGAAACACCCTCCTACATATATAAACTCAACCCATATGCCCATATATATATCAACCCTTATCAAAACCCTAACCCTAACACCAAAAACTCTTATTTATCACCCAAGAGCAGCTCCTTTACCATTAATTTCGAAAATATAATCCCCTCCCCTCTACTACATCATCCCCTCCATCACATAACTCATCCTCCTCCATAAAAGCTCCTTCTTTCATCCTTCTTCCATCCAAACTCCACCAAACCAACCCTAAAAACTCTATCTTCTCCATCCAACCATCTAAAACCATTGCCAACTCCTTCAAACTCATTAAGAGAGGATTATCAAGCAAGGATAGCAATAAAGGTGGGAGCTTTAGCAAGGAGAAGCCTCCACAACCCAACTAGCAAGGACTTTTGGTAAGAAACCCTAATTTTTCCATCTCAAACCTATGCTTTAAATATGTAGAAATTATGGTATTATTTCTGTAGAAATATTGTTTTGATGTCTCTTGGGTAGTATTTTCACCCATAAAAGTTTCATTAATTATGATATCTATTTTCATGTTTCGGTAGAGCCAAAACTTACCACGTTGTTGACCTAGAAGATTCCAAACCATTAGTACCATGAAATCCTTGCATAAAAATTTCATATTATAATATTTAGGGCATTTTAATTCTGTTTAAATTGTATTTTTGAGGATTTTTATAATTTAGATAATTAAGGAAGTTATAGACAAATTTTGGGTAGACTAGTCGACCCGGTAGACAACTAGTAGTATAATTCTTTAGAAATATAAATTCTGAGATAAATCTATAGAAAATTAGTTTAAATAATATTTTTATTATTTTTTATATGATTTTTAAGTATATGATTGAAGTAGCAACATAACTGACTAATTGGAAGTTGGAAACCCAAAAATTGTGTTCGGTGTCTCGTAAAACCTGTGTGTGATTGTATGGATCTAAAGGGTTCCACTAGAAATTGAATATAACCTTAAAATATTATCTTGACTAATTAAGTCATATTATAAGTTCATGAGTAGTGGGTTAATTTAGTTAATTAATTATCTAGGAGCGTCGGGTTCCGGTGGCGTTGACGCGGGAGCGACATTTCAGATTAACAGCGCGACACCAGGCAAGTACACCTTGCCAACTCTACAGTATTTACATGCTTTCCTATATTTTCAGTATTTCTTGCTTTGTTGCATATCTCTCTTGTTTTCTCTCATGATTCTTTCTAGTTACACGTGCACGTAGATTTTGAATTTTCTTCCTATACTACTTGTTCTATCTTTCCTATTTTGTTCATGTCTAGTGATAGTATTGATATGCCTGTGCCATGTTTTTCCTGACCTGTTTGACCTATACTTGACTTGGACATGACTAGATAGGCTTGATTTCCTAGTACCTTAGGAGAGAATGTTTTATTAGCCGTGGCTATCCTCTATTGTTAGTGCCTTCCCGGGCTACGATAGAGAACCTATTATAGGACTGTTAGTGCCTCCCCGGGCTACGGTTTTAGCCACGATTAATATTACATTCTCATGACATGTCACCATCTGTAGAGTTTCCTTAAGTGTCATCTTTTTCTCTGCTTTTTATTCCTATTTTTCTTGTATGTTATTTACTGTATAGTAGGCATGTATATTATGTGTCTTGCTAGTCCTCTGAGGACCTTGTGATCTCTCCAGGTATTAGCTGAAGATATGATACATTGATGGATGACGTTGCTACACCAAGACTGCAGGTATATTTAGTTGATGTTTTATCGTTCTCTTCCATAATTAGATTTTGTCCTATATTATATTACTTTGACATTGCTGCTGTTTAGCCTAGTTTTACAAGCTTTATCTTTCATTAGAAGCTTGTTCAAGATAATTGCTTTAGAGTCTGGTCCACTTTATTGTATATTATCTTTTCTTGTTACTTGTAGTAACCGGTTTGCTAATGTCTGACCAGCATTAGTTTACTTGGTTTATACAAGAGTTTATCTTTAGTGGATTGAGATATTTGTAGATTGCTTTAGGAAACCAGACAGCTTATACGTATTCGAGCTGGGCTGGAGTCCTCTCGATGCGTAGCTGGCATGTATACGTATCCTAGTCCTACGTATTTTGGGACTGGGGCGTTACAGACCCAAATAGCGTTATTACCCCCTTTGGGTCCTAGGCAGTCCTGTCACAAAATCCATTATGAGATGCTCCCACTTCCATTCTGGTATGGGCAACGGCTGAAGAAGTCCGGTTGTCCTTTGATGCTCTGCTTTCACTTGTTGACAGACGAGACATCTGGATACGAATCTGGCGACTTCTCTCTTCATCCCGTGCCACCAAAACGTCTGTTTCAAATCTTTATACATTTTAGTGCTGCCCGGATGAATAGAATATGGTGAGTTATGACACATGTATTCCTCACTCTCATGTTATTCATGTTTCTCATGTGCTTCATGCTCGTTCATGCATGCTCGTGTACTCTCATGTGCTCTCATGAATCGGTCATGTTTTCCATGTATCTCATGTATAACCTATATTGCATGTGCACTCATTTATGAGCCTTCATGTGAATTTTATGTGCACCCGTTTATGGGCCCCCATGTGAACTTCATGTGCACTCATGTATGAGCTCTCATGTATACTTCATGTGCACCCATTTATGGGCTTCACGTGAAAACCATGTACGTAACATAACTTGTTTGGATCCTTGTGTATTGATTGGGGTATGGGGGAGTATAATTAGTCATGTGAACAATTCCAAAGTAGTATAGCCATGTGCGCCTCTTTAGTATAGTCATGTGCAAATCCAGCCGTTCACATGTCGACTTGTACTCTAAATCACTAGTCACTGGTAGCTCTCTACTTATAGTAGATATTTCTATTACAGTTCTCTCTCTGTTTACTTCATGTACTTTCTTTCAGTTTCATGTATCGTACTCTCTTGCATGTTTATATTCTCTAATCTGTTATGATCTGCGTGAGATGTATTGTGCTCGCTCCCGTTCTGACTAGACCTGTTGAAAATTTTACAGAGGATGATGAGGAACCCTGCACCCCTTACTTTGGAGCTTGCCTAGATGACACTCGCGGCCTGGACCCCTGGGGAGGTTCAGGCAGCTGCTGAGGATGATACCCTTGTATAGTATAGATAGCTTAGACTGTTTCTTTTCATGTTTAGCTGTTGTCCTTGTTTTCAGAGTTATATATTTTTAGAGATGATAAGACTTGTTATTTTATTTCTATTGTACCTCAGTTGAGGATTTCTTATCTATTTCCATCGTGCTACATTCTACCTTAGATTGTGATTGAGTTGTACCTCTGTGTTGGCCTCCTTCTGGAGAGTATATTCATGTTATGTAGTTATAGTTCATGACCTAGAACAGCGTTCTACCGCCGACACTGCGGCGTAGGCTGGGCGCTGTTACGTACTTGTACCCTCACGATGGGTGTGAGTCGCGACACAAACACTAGTAGTTCCATTATTAAGAGCAGGTCTACTACGTATATGATGTGGTACAGGAGTAACAAAAATACTAATATACGATGATTGTACATTAATTTGAAGAATAAATGTCCATGCTTGATCACTATTTAAATTTATAGAATTAGAAGCAAAAATATGTATTAATATAAATTCATCAAAATCGATAGAAAATTGTTCGGCCATTAAATTACATAAACTACTAAACGTAATATTTCGATCTATTATAAGAACTTCAGTTAAACCTCATTCGTAAGCTAACCCATTAAGGATGCCTCCAAGCGAGCATAAAAGTGTTACACTTTGATCCATGCTGATAGGTGAAAGAAACACAAAGAGAGCTTCTACTTGTTCGGAATAGTAATTTGAGATGGAGAGAAAGATATTGAGAATTCTGAGATGGGAAGAAGAAATAGACTACCATTTATAACAATGAAATAAAAGAGCCGTTGTAAAAAAAGTAGTCGTTAGACTAAAAATATAGTCGTTGAATTAGCCGTTGTAATCGAAGTCATGTTAAAAAACCGACTAAAAAAAACCAACTAAAAAAACCCAACCCAAAACCACCCAACCTCCACTCAAAAACTCCACTCCTGAATAGCTCCACTCCCTCCGGAATATAAAAAAATACCAAAAAAATGAAGAATTCAGCCAGATAGTCCGGCGGGTCCAAATTCCGCCAGACGTACTGTCGGAAAAGTTTGTTTTTTAAAATTTTGCGAAACCTATTACTTACTGTGTAATTTCGTACAACTTTGTTACTGTGCAGGAAATTTTTTGATATATATATATATATATATATATATATATATATATATATATATATATATATATATATATATATATGCGGATCAAAGGCCCCCCTTAGAAAACCCCCTAAAAAATCCCCTCACTCTAATCCGTAATTTAATGTTAATATTAATATTAATGTTAATATTAACATTAAATACTAAAATTAACATTAAACTTAACATTAAAATTAACATTAACATTAACATTAATATAAAAAAATATTAACATTAACATTAATATTAACATTAACATTAATATTACGAATTAGAGTGAGGAGGTTTTTAGAAAATTTTCTAAGGGGGACTTTTGATCCGATCCCTATATATATCCTTTCAGTATTTTTTTCGCATTGGTCAAGGTTTTTTCGGGCCGGTCCGGTCCGGCCCACGGTCCAATGGCTGCGGGCCAGACCGGGTTCGGGCCGGTCCAGGACCGGCCCAGTCTAATTTGCGGTCCGGCCCAAGCCCGGCCCGGTTTGGCAGTTCCCGACCCAGCCCGGCCCACTGGACCGGACCCAGTGAGGGCCGGTCCGGGCTGAACCGGACCACGGGCCGGTCCGGGCCTAGGTCGGTTCGGGCCGGTTCAGGCCGGGTGAACCGGACCGGCCCGATTTTTTGAATTTTTTTTTTAACAGTTTTTTTTATTTGGTTTTTTAAACATTTTTCTTTTGTATTTTAATTTTAAAAATTTGTAACTTAATTTTAATTTAGGAATATGTTTTATTTTTGAAAAATTTTAATAAAAATTTTTAATACAAAAGTTTGTAATTTGAATAGTATAAGAGGAAAATGTTTATAAAATGTAATTTGAATAGTAATACAAAAATGTTTATAAAATATTTATACAAAATATTTATATAAATGTTTATAATTTAGTAATACAAAAATGTTTATAATTTAGTAATAGTTTGTAATACAAATGTTTATACAAAAATGTTTATACAAATATATACAAATGTTTATAAAAATTTATAAAAAAAAAAAACATTTCTCCCTCTTCCTTTATCCGGGCTTGGGACCGGCAAATGCTTGTTTGGCATAGGCGGAGTTAAAAAATATTTTTTTTTTAAGTAAAAAATAGTTTTTGAAAGTATAAGTTAAAATTTGAATAGTATAAGTTAAAATTAAAAATTTGAATAGTATAAGTAAAAAATAAAAAATAGTTTTTGAAAGTATAAGTTAAAATTTAAAATTGAAATGTATAAGTTTAAATGTACATACCTAATACCTTGCACTGTATGTAGTGTCCCGTCCCTACATCGTGCCCCGTACTCTGTCCACGGGGTGCGCGAGAAAGGAACACTGTCGCTATCGATTCGGTCGGGACCGATAGGTCGGGATCGGCCGAGTCGATCGAACGGGAACGGTTGAATTAAGATCCATTCCTCGTTATGGAATATCTTCTTCGGAACCAAGTCCCATATTCAGTGGGTTGCGCCTCGAGGATTGACTCTGCGGCTAAGTCGGGAGAGACCTCCCGTTGCTATGCTTTTCACGCCGCTTGCGTTGGTTTTGGCTTTGTTTTCTGAATGCGCTTTCGTGAATATTTTCGAGGGTTTTCATGACTTGCATTTCGAACTCGCATTTCCTATCGAACTCCTTGAATAGTGCAGTGTTCTAATCGGTTGCTTGTGCGATTTCAGGTAATCGCGTAGGCGACGTCTAGCGCGACCAACAAGTTCTCCCGCCGAAGTGAACTCAAGGTGAGTGGCTGACCCTTCTCTTCTCGACCCCTTCTTAAGTAAATCGATAGTGTTGTTGCGAAAGAAAGAATGAATGCAAGGGCACGAGCACGGTAAAATGATTAAGTTTTAAAGAGAACGAAGGCTACACCTTAATAACTGAATAATGTCTTAACTCGGTCATTAGACAACTTGTCGACAAGGAGAAAGTTTCCTCGAGCGATAACCCGGGGCCACGGGATCGACTCGGCCTAGGAGGAAACACGGTATAGCTGTGCTGGATGATAGCACGGGTTAAGCGGGGACTTGCAGCGGAGCTCGCTACTTGCGCTGCAAGGGCCCCGGCTAACAAAGCTATAAGTCCAGGATGGCTTGTGGTGTCAGTGACCAACCACACGTAATATTGCACTTGGCATGAAAAATGATAACAATTGACAGGGAAGAACATGGTAAGTCTCATAAGGCGCGGCGCGGCCCGCCGTGGGTAAGTTCCAACGTGAATTACATTATGCTTGTCATTTCTCGCTTGAAATTTATTAGGATGGTTAGAAACATTCATGAACTAAGTCATATAAACTCATTCAACCAAATGAGAGCTTGGAACTTAACTTGCCACGCACCAGTACAAAGTGTAATGTACTGATCCTCGCTCTCCACGCAGGTACCCCGAACCACGAAGGGCGTGCCACCTAAAATCCCAAGGCGGCATGGACACTTTGAAGCCTCGTCCGCGCAAAGGCTTGTTCTGGATTCCTTTTGAAGAAGACCCGCACTCAGTCCAAAAGAAGATGGCGGCTCGACTCGCCACGATAGCAGGTGGAAAGATGTTATATTTTGCTTGTAAAAAGGGGATGTAATGTATGGAACGACTATCTCATCGGCGTTCATTTTGTAAGTCGAGTCATGTTGTAGCCCGTGCGGCAATGATTGTAAAGGAGTCTATGTAAAGTTTTATTATCATCAATGAAAAAGTCTATTTCTATTTCAAATGTGTCATTCAATTTCTCTGCGTACTCTAACTTGACGTTGTGTTTCGGATAACCTTATAACTATGCCTTGTGCGATCGCAACTTAGGTTCGCACGGCATCACGCCCGGGGGATGACTATCGATTCTACGGAATCGGGGCGTGACATAATGGTATCAGAGCACGGCTTTACATTCTTTGGCCTCGCGTCTAGAGTTCCAAACCTTTGACCTCGCATCGATGAGATAAGTTGTTCCATACAATGAGTCCGTAATAATTTGTGACTGATGCGTTTGCCTTCGTATCGCAGAAGTGACGGAACCCACGGCCGAGCATGAACAGAGCGCCTCAAGCGGCTCTAGTAGTTCGCATCGTCCGCATGCCGGACCTTCTAACGATACAATCGAAAGGATGCTGCGCATGATGGAGGCGCAGCGAAACCAGTCCGAGAACCGGCATCAGCAGGTAGAGGAACGACAGGCCCAGTTCGAAGCTCGCTTCGAAGCTCGCTTCGATGCACATGCCAAGCTTCAGCAAAAGCAGTTAGATACCCTGCAGCAGATCGTCCAGACAATGGCGGCCAACGAAAATTCTGCGACTGTGCCTACCGTCACCGCACCTGCTGCCACCGTGCCGATGACCCAACCCATTGAAGTCGATACGGAGGAGACCGAGCGTCAACCAGCGGCACCGAAAAAGTACAACTTTGAAGTGTCAGAATTCAAAAAGGCGTGCCGCACTTCCTTCAGCGGTACCAAAGGCCCTTCCATGGCGATAGACTGGTTGGAGGAACTGGAAGATCACTTTGAGCTACTTGGCATTGAATGTCACGCCCCGATTCCGTCGAATCGATAGTCGTCCCCCGGGCGTGATGCCGTGCGAACCTAATTTGCGATCGCACAAGGCCTAGTCATAAGGTAATCCGAGACACGAGATCTAAGAGAGTACGTAGACAAATTGATACACACAATAATTAAAGGAAACTTGATCTTTATTGATAATGAACATCTTTTTACAGACTCCGATACAAGACTCTTTGCCGCGCGGGCTACAACATGACTCGATTACAAAAGAGTGCCGATGAGATAGCCGTTCCATACATTGCACACATCCCTCAATATTCACAAGTACTCCATTGACCTGGATGGGAGGGACGCTGAGTCATTTTCCTTGGACTGTCGAGAGCCTTCAAAAGTAGAGTCGCTGAAAGAGAGTCTTCGACGCACGGCCGAAGCTTCAAAAGTCACGAACGTCGCCGAGCTAGTTGGCGCGTCCTTCCTGGTTCGCGGGACCTGCAAAGAGCGAGGATCAGCACGATACACATGTACTGGCGAATGGCTAATTAAATCCAAGCTCTGCATTTGATTCAAGAAATTTGTAAACATGTTAGCTAGCTAGTTCAATGATCTTTCTAACCATCCTGTTCGGTTTGCATGTTAACATGTTCTGAGGCAAGCATATGAAATTGTATAACATTGAGCAACTATCAAAATCATCCTGTGCCATGTGCGTTTGTTAAGCAGTGTGAAGGGTGTGGAGGCCACTGGCAATTGCAAGCCATCGCGGACATATAGCTGAGTTAGACGGCGACCCTTTCGCGTCGGGTAGCGAGCCCTGTGCGAAAGTTCCCGCATAACTCGCGCCGATGAAGGGCTGGCGCTTACTATACACTCGTTCCTCCCGGGCCGAATCGGTCCCTTGGCCTAGGTAACCGTTCGAGGAAACTACACCTTGTCGACAAGTTGTCCAATGACCGTTTTCCTTTGAACTTAGTTGATTTGGTCATTTAGCCGTATCGTTGCGATAAACATTAATTGATTCATTCATTGGTTTGCATAGACCAAGTATAATTGCATAGGGAAGCATGTTTTCCATTTCCAAAACCGGCAGTTCGTTAACAAGTGTTTCATGAAGTATCGTGGCACGATTTCATTGATTCCACATTATTATGACAAGCATTTTATTTACTTCACATATTGAGTTTTGAAGTAGAGGGACGGAGCGAAGGAGGTCAGCCACTCGCCTTAGGCTTGCTTCAAGCGAGCGATCGGTTGGCTGCGCTGTCGTCGCCTACGCGATCACCTGCAATCGCATAAGCAACTGATTAGAACACTGTGTATTTCAAGAAATTTCGATATGAATGCGAGCTCGAAAACGCGTCACGAAAACCCATCGAAAGCATTCACGAAAACGAAAGCCAAAGCCAATTCAAGTGCGGCATGAAAACCAGAGCAACGGGAGGTCTCTCCCGACTCAGCCGCAGAGCCAATCCTCGAGGCGCAACCTGCTGAATATGGGACTTGGTTCCGAAGAAGCCATTCCATAACGTGGAATGGATCTTAATTCAACCGTTCCCGTTCGATCGACTCGGCCGATTCCGACCTATCGGTCCCGACCGAATCGATAGCGACAGTGTTCCTTTCTCGCGCACCCCGTGGACGGAGACGGGGCACGATGTAGGGACGGGGCACTACACCATAACCAACTAATAAAAAGTTTCGTCCTCGAAACTTAAAGATGGAACCTACCTCTACGAGAACAATGAAGGAAATTTATCCTTCATCTCCGATTCAAGCTCCCACGTCGACTCTTCGACCGAGTGGTTCTTCCAGAGGACGCGGACGAGAGGGATCGCTCGATTTCGTAGCAACTTATCCTTGCGTTCTAAGATTTGAACTGGCTCTTCGACGTAGGATAAGTCTGACTTTAGCTCCAGCTGGCCAAAATCTGCCACGTGGCTAGGGTCGTGCACGTACTTCCGCAACTGAGAGACGTGGAAGACGTTGTGTACACCATCAAGCGCCGGCGGTAGGGCAATTTTGTAGGCCACTGGCGCGACCCGTTCAAGTATTTCAAACGGTCCGACGAATCTCGGACTCAACTTTCCTTTCGCGCCGAACCGAGTAACTCCCCGTATGGGCGACACTTTGAGAAATACGTGATCGCCTGCTAGAAACTCGAGTGGTCGACGATGAATGTCCGCATAGCTTTTCTGGCGACTCTGTGCGGTCTTTAATCTTTCCCGAATGAGCTTGACCTTTTCCACAGTCTGTTCCACCAGCTCCGGGCCGAGTATCTTCCGTTCCCCGACTTCATCCCAGCAAATGGGCGATCTGCACTTCCGGCCGTACAAAGCTTCATACGGCGCCATTTGGATGCTGGATTGGTAGCTATTGTTGTATGCAAATTCTGCCAGCGGTAGGTGGACGTCCCAACTTGATTTGAAGTCAATTGCACAGAGCCGTAGCATGTCTTCGAGAATCTGGTTGACGCGCTCCGTTTGGCCGTCGGTCTGAGGATGGTAAGCTGAGCTGAACTGCAACTTGGTTCCCAGCGCCGACTGAAGGCTACTCCAGAATCGCGACATGAATCGTGAATCCCGATCAGAGACGATGGATACTGGAATTCTGTGCAGTCGAACTATCTCGTCGAGATAAATCTGCACCAGGCGATCAACGCTCCAAGTAACTTTGATGGCGATAAAGTACGCTGACTTGGTTAATCGATCGACGATGACCCAGATGGCGTCGTTCCCCCGTGGTGTCTTCGGCAGGCCAACAATAAAATCCATAGTGACATGATCCCATTTCCACTCGAGAATAGCGAGGTTCTGCATCTCCCCGCCCGGTCGCTGATGCTCAGCTTTCACCTGCTGACAGGCCATGCATTGCGACACGAAGAGCGCCACATCTCTCTTCATTCCGTGCCACCAAAAGGTCGTGCGGAGGTCCTTATACATCTTGGTACTGCCTGGATGCAAGGTATATTTTGCATAGTGCGCCTCCGACAGGATCTCCTTTCTGAGTTCTGAATTGTCCGGAACGCATAGCCTACCCTTCAATCGAAGCACGCCGGTTTCGTCTTCCGCAAAGTCGGTCGTTCTGCCTGTCGAAATTAGCTCTCGCACTTTCTTCAGGTACGAATCGTCCGTCTGAGCGGTCTTGATCTTATTCAGCAAGCTCGGCTCTAACTGCAACTTTGCCAACTGCACGTTCCGGAATCTGACTCGGAGCTCGATGCCCATCTCTTCAAGGTCGCGTAGCAGTCGGGGGTCAATGGATAACGAGGCAATGTACTTCCGACTCAAAGCATCCACCACAACATTTCCCTTTCCCGGCGTGTAGTCGATAGTCAAGTCGTAATCCTTGATTAGTTCCAGCCAACGCCTTTGCCGCAAGTTCAGCTCCTTCTGCGTGAATAGATACTTGAGGCTCTTGTGATCGGTATAGATCGTGCACGCCACACCATAGAGATAGTGGCGCCACAATTTCAACGCAAACACAATCGCCGCTAACTCCAGGTCGTGCGTGGGATAATTTTTCTCGTGCGGCTTTAGCTGTCGGGAAGCAAAAGATATCACCTTGTTCCGTTGCATCAGCACACACCCCAAGCCCTGACCGGACGCGTCGCTGAATATCTGGAAACCCTCCGCCCCTTCTGGAAGTGCGAGTATCGGGGCCGAGACGAGCCGTTGCTTCAACTCTTGGAAAGCAGCTTCGCAGTCGTCCGACCATTCGAATGCGACTCCTTTCTGGGTGAGGCGAGTCAGAGGCGATGCGATCTTCGCGAAGTCTTTCACGAAGCGTCGGTAGTATCCCGCTAAGCCAAGGAAACTTCGAATCTCGCCGACGGACGCTGGCCGTTTCCAATCGACGACGGCTTCAACTTTCTTTGGGTCGACCGCAATGCCTTCAGCAGAAATGATGTGTCCGAGGAATGAGACGCTGCTAAGCCAAAATTCACATTTGCTTCGCTTCGCATATAGTTGGTTTTCTCGAAGGGTCTGAAGCACGGTCCGCAGATGCTCAGTGTGTTGCTGCCGATTCTTCGAGTAGACGAGTATATCGTCGATAAAGACTACTACGAACTTGTCGAGGAATGGGCGGAACACCCGATTCATTAAATCCATAAAAGCAGCAGGGGCGTTCGTTAGGCCGAACGGCATTACCAGGAACTCGTAATGGCCATATCGAGTACGGAAGGCAGACTTCGGTACATCGTCCGGCTTGATCTTGAGTTGATGGTAACCCGAACGCAAATCAATTTTAGAGAACACCGTGGCACCTTGGAGTTGATCAAACAGATCATCTATGCGGGGCAGGGGGTATTTGTTCCGGACAGTGGCTTTATTCAGCTCGCGGTAGTCGATACAAAGACGCATAGAGCCGTCCTTCTTCTTGACAAATAGTACAGGCGCTCCCCATGGCGAGACGCTGGGTCGGATGAATCCCTTGTCGAGCAATTCCTGTAACTGCACCTTGAGTTCTTTAAGCTCTGCAGGGGCCATTCTGTACGGGGTCTTCGAGATCGGTCGAGTGTCGGGGAAGGTATCGATAGTGAACTCAATCTCTCGATTGGGCGGCATGCCGAGCAGCTCGTCCGGGAACACATCGGGGAATTCTGCCACAACGTCGGTCTGACCCGCGTTTGCACCATCCTGTCGCATGTCTCGAACGAAAGCTAGATAGCCTTCGCACCCGGAATACAGCATCCGTCGAGCAGATATTGCAGAGATCACCATGCAGGTCGGCGACGCCTCACCACACGAGTAGCAGAATTCGGGCACTCCCGGTATGCGGAATGTGACCTTCTTTTCAGCGCAGTCTATGGTTGCGTTGCACGGACCGAGCCAATCCATCCCCAGAATGATATCGTAGTCCTTAATATTTAGAACTATCGCATCGAGGCTGACCTTTTGACCACCTATACAGATGATTCCGTCTCTGCAGTCTAAACTCGCAGCTAGTGGCATGCCCGACGGGATGTTAACAGTGAGCTCGAGACCGAGCGGGGTCAGAGGAAATTTGTGCTCGGCGGCAAAGTCCGCCGATATGAAACTATGCGTGGCACCTGAATCAAACAATACACGAGCAGGTTTATTATTGAATTGCAGTATACCTGTCACGACTGTGTCAGATGCGAACACTTCATCTCGGGTCATGGCGTAGACACGGCCCTGAGCATTGGGGCGACGGTCTTGGCCATTCTGTTGTGCGGTCGGTGGAGCCCGAGGTGCTTGGCCTCGGTTCTTCTTCGGGCAGTCGCGTACGGTATGGTCGGCTCGGCCGCACCCGAGGCACGTACCGTTCTTCAGTCGGCACTCGCTGATCAAGTGTCCCTCCTTGGCGCAGAAAGTGCAGACCACTCGATCCTTCGTCTGGTTGCCGCCTCCGTTGCCACGATTTTGACGCTTGTGTGCGTTGTTGCCTCCCGCATTACTATGGCGTTTGTTATTAAAGTGAACAGCGCCGGTAGTAGTAGGAGGATACTCGGACTCCAGACGGATGGCGTGGTTGAGTGCCTCGCCCATGGTTTTGTATTCGGCCACCGAAACATGCGCACGGATGGTTGAACGCAGGCCCACTTCGAATCGTCGAGCTCGGCTGGCGGTGGTAGGTAGGAAGTCCCCAGCAAATTTGGCCAGTTTGTTGAATTTGGCCGCATATTGTCGTACCGTCATATTGCCCTGCTTTAACTGCATGAACTCATCTTCTTTCTCCTGTCGCACGGCTGCGGAAAGGTATTCAGTCTCGAACGCCTTTTTGAATGTCGCCCATGAGATCGTCGCCGTCTCGTCTTCACGTCGAATTGCCCGCTTCTGCACAGCCCACCAATCGTGCGCGTTCATTCGAAGTAGAAGTTGAGCACACGCGACTTTCTTTGAGTCCTCGACACCCAGAAGCTCGAACTTATCTTCCAGCTCCTCCAGCCAGTCGATCGCCACCGCGGGATCTTCTGTGCCGTTGAAGGAAGTGCGGCAGCTTTTCGTGAATTTTGACACGTCGAAGTTAGAACTTCTCGGTGCTGCAGGTGAGAGCACGGGCGCCTCTGGTTCAGCTTCGTTGGATCGAACCGCAGGCTGGGTCACGGCAGGTGTCATCGTTGAGTTGTTGTTGCCGACGACCGACTGTACGATCTGCTGGAGGGTATTCAGCTGCTGCTGCTGCAGCTTGAATTGAGCCTCGCACCGATTCTCAAATTGAGCCTGACGAGCCTCCGCTTACTGACGATGGAGCTCGTTTTGACGCTGCTGCATTTCAAGCATTTGCAGCATACGTTGCATCGGGTCGCCGGAAGGTCCGGCTACAGTAGGCGTCATTCCCGTTGGGTTGACGGAATGCTCGGGTCCAGAAGCACTCGAGCCGCTGGAAGCGCTCGTCTCGTCTTCTGCCTGAGCTCCCGTAACTGCAGGGAAAAGGAAAGCAACTCTCGTTAGTTTCAGAAAATGTCTTGGGTTCAGCGTATGGAACAACTCTTCTCATCGACACGAGGTCAACGGTTGGAGACTAAAACTCGACATTGGAGGCCAAGGACGTAAAGCCGTGCTCTGATACCATTATGTCACGCCCCGATTCCGTCGAATCGATAGTCGTCCCCCGGGCGTGATGCCGTGCGAACCTAATTTACGATCGCACAAGGCCTAGTCATAAGGTAATCCGAGACACGAGATCTAAGAGAGTACGCAGACAAATTGATACACACAATAATTAAAGGAAACTTGATCTTTATTGATAATGAACATCTTTTTACAGACTCCAATACAAGACTCTTTGCCGCGCGGGCTACAACATGACTCGATTACAAAAGAGTGCCGATGAGATAGCCGTTCCATACATTGCACACATCCCTCAATATTCACAAGTACTCCATTGACCTGGATGGAAGGGACGCTGAGTCATTTTCCTTGGACTGTCGAGAGCCTTCAAAAGTAGAGTCGCTGAAAGAGAGTCTTCGACGCACGGCCGAAGCTTCAAAAGTCACGAACGTCGCCGAGCTAGTTGGCGCGTCCTTCCTGGTTTGCGGGACCTGCAAAGAGCGAGGATCAGCACGATACACATGTACTGGCGAATGGCTAATTAAATCCAAGCTCTGCATTTGATTCAAGAAATTTGTAAACATGTTAGCTAGCTAGTTCAATGATCTTTCTAACCATCCTGTTCGGTTTGCATGTTAACATGTTCTGAGGCAAGCATATAAAATTGTATAACATTGAGCAACTATCAAAATCATCCTGTGCCATGTGCGTTTGTTAAGCAGTGTGAAGGGTGTGGAGGCCACTGGCAATTGCAAGCCATCGCGGACATATAGCTGAGTTAGACGGCGACCCTTTCGCGTCGGGTAGCGAGCCCTGTGCGAAAGTTCCCGCATAACTCGCGCCGATGAAGGGTTGGCGCTTACTATACACTCGTTCCTCCCGGGCCGAATCGGTCCCTTGGCCTAGGTAACCGTTCGAGGAAACTACACCTTGTCGACAAGTTGTCCAATGACCGTTTTCCTTTGAACTTAGTTGATTTGGTCATTTAGCCGTATCGTTGCGATAAACATTAATTGATTCATTCATTGGTTTGCATAGACCAAGTATAATTGTATAGGGAAGCATGTTTTCCATTTCCAAAACCGGCAGTTCGTTAACAAGTGTTTCATGAAGTATCGTGGCACGATTTCATTGATTCCACATTATTATGACAAGCATTTTATTTACTTCACATATTGAGTTTTGAAGTAGAGGGATGGAGCGAAGGAGGTCAGCCACTCGCCTTAGGCTTGCTTCAAGCGAGCGACCGGTTGGCTGCGCTGTCGTCGCCTACGCGATCACCTGTAATCGCATAAGCAACTGATTAGAACACTGTGTATTTCAAGAAATTTCGATATGAATGCGAGCTCGAAAACGCGTCATGAAAACCCATCGAAAGCATTCACGAAAACGAAAGCCAAAGCCAATTCAAGTGCGGCATGAAAACCAGAGCAACGGGAGGTCTCTCCCGACTCAGCCGCAGAGCCAATCCTCGAGGCACAACCCGCTGAATATGGGACTTGGTTCCGAAGAAGCCATTCCATAACGTGGAATGGATCTTAATTCAACCGTTCCCGTTCGATCGACTCGGCCGATTTCGACCTATCGGTCCCGACCGAATCGATAGCGACAGTGTTCCTTTCTCGCGCACCCCGTGGACGGAGACGGGGCACGATGTAGGGACGGGGCACTACATTGAAGAATCTAAGCAAGTCGCCTGCGCACAACTTCAACTACGGTTGAACGCGCACGACTGGTTGGGTATACACAAGCGAGCGATCCGACCGGATAACACCACCGCGCCGATCTCTTGGGCCACGTTCCGTAAAGCTTTCGAAGTCCAGTACCTTCCGTCAGCCGTTCTTCAAGCGAAGGAGAATGAATTCATACAGTTGAAGCAAGGGAGCAGGACAGTGGAACAGTACGCCGCAGAATTCAATAAGTTGTCTAAGTTCGCTGGCCAGTTTCTGCCTACTGAAGAGTGCCGTGTGCGACGGTTCGAAGTGGGTCTGCGACACTCTATCGATGCGCATGTCGGCGTCCCGGAGTACAAGACCATGGGCGAGGCTCTGAACCACGCTCTCCGCCTTGAGAGCTTGCATCCTTCCGGTGCTGTCGACGTTGTGCGTCACTCAAATCACAAACGTCCTAGCTATACGGAAGGCAACAATTTTGCGTCAAAGCGTCCAAACAACGGCGGCTACAAAGGACAGAACCCATCTCCTTCCTGCGCCAAGTGTAACCACTACGGGCACACTGAAAGGGACTGTGCTGTCTTAGACGGGGGATGCTTCTTTTGCAGAAAAAGGGGGTACCAAATGGCGGATTGCTGGGCTCGGAGACAAAATTACAATGCACCACCATGACAACACCGTCAAGAGAATCGAGGACAAGCGCCTCGACCACCTCCGTCCACTCAACCCGCACCACAAAATGGCCGAGACCGCCGCCCCAACACTCAGGGCCACGTCTATGCCATGACTCGAGACGAAGCAATGGAATCAGACACCGTAGTGACAGGTATACTAAAATTCAATAATGTGCCTGCTCGTGTGTTATTTGATTCAGGTGCTTCACATAGTTTCATATCAGCGGACTTTGCCGCCGAGTACAAATTCCCTGTAATATCATTAGATCTCGACCTTAGCGTAAGCACACCTTCGGACACACCAATTCTCACAAACTTAGCTTGCGCCGGCGGGATTATCTGTATCGGCAGTCAAAAGATCGGTCTGGATGTGATAGTTCTAGATATGAAGGACTTCGACATCATTCTGGGAATGGATTGGCTCGGGCCGTGCAACGCAACCATAGACTGTGCTGAAAAGAGGGTCACATTTCGCATGCCTGGAGTGCCTGAATTCTGCTACTCGTGTGGTGAGGCGTCACCGACCTGCATGGTGATCTCCGCAATTTCTGCTCGACGGATGCTGCATTCCGGGTGCGAAGGCTATCTAGCTTCCGTTCGAGACATGCGACAGGATGGTGCAAACGCTGGTCAGACCGACGTTGTGGCAGAATTCCCAGACGTATTTCCGGACGAGCTACCCGGCATGCCGCCCGATCGAGAAATAGAGTTCACCATCGACACATTCCCCGACACCCGTCCGATCTTGAAGGCTCCATACAGAATGGCTCCTGCAGAATTGAAAGAATTAAAGGCACAACTTCAGGAATTGCTCGACAGAGGGTTTATCCGTCCGAGTGTCTCGCCGTGGGGTGCGCCCGTGCTATTCGTAAAGAAAAAGGATTGATCGATGCGACTCTGCATCGACTATCAAAAATTGAATAAAGCCACCGTCCGAAACAAATACCCCCTGCCCCGTATCGACGACTTGTTCGACCAGCTCTAAGGTGCAACCGTGTTTTCGAAGATTGATCTGCGATCGGGTTATCACCAACTCAAAGTCAAGCCAGATGACGTGCCGAAGTCTGCCTTCCGCACTCGTTATGGCCACTACGAGTTCTTGGTAATGCCGTTCGGTCTGACAAACGCCCCTGCCGTCTTCATGGATCTAATGAATCGGGTGTTCCGTCCGTTCGTTGACAAGTTCGTAGTAGTCTTCATCGACGACATTCTCGTCTACTCGAAGGATCGAGCGCAACATACAGAGCATCTGCGGACGGTACTCCAAACCCTTCGAGAGAATTAGTTGTATACGAAGATGAGCAAGTGCGAGTTCTGGCTGGACAGCGTCTCATTCCTTGGGCACATCATCTCCGCCGCGGGCATCGCAGTCGATCCAAAGAAAGTCGAGGCAGTTGCTGATTGGAAACGGCCCGCATCAGTTAGCGAAATTCGAAGCTTCCTAGGCTTGGCGGGATACTACCGACGCTTCGTGAAGGACTTCGCGAAGATCGCATCGCCGTTGACTCGCCTCACCCAGAAAGGAGTCGCGTTCAAGTGGTCAGACGACTGTGAAGCTTCCTTCCAGGAGCTCAAACAACGGCTCGTTTCGGCCCCGATACTTGCTCTTCCTGAAGGGACGGAGGGATTTCAAATCTTCAGCGATGCTTCTGGCCAGGGCTTGGGGTGTGTACTCATGCAGCGGGATAAGGTGATATCTTTTGCTTTCCGGCAGTTGAAGCCGCACGAGAAGAACTACCCCACGCACGACCTAGAACTAGCGGCAATTGTGTTCGCGTTGAAGCTGTGGCGTCACTATCTCTATGGCGTGGCGTGCAGGATTTATACGGACCACAAAAGCCTCAAGTATCTCTTCACCCAGAAAGAACTGAATTTGCGGCAGAGGCGATGGCTCGAACTAATCAAAGACTATGACTTATCGATCGACTACACGCCGGGCAAGGAAAATGTGGTAGCGGATGCGCTGAGCCGAAAGTACTTAGCTTCATTATGCATCAACGATCGACTGCTGCGTGACTTAGAAGGAATGGGCATTGAACTTCGAGTTCGTTTCAGAGACGTGAAACTGGCACAACTGCGGGTGGAACCGAGCCTACTGGAGAGGATCAAGTCTGCACAGAAGGACGACCCCTACCTGGAGAAGATGCGGAAGCTGATATCGACAGGGAAAGCGTCTGACTTTGCAGAGGACGAGTCGGGAGTGTTGCGCGTGAAGGGACGGCTATGCGTACCGGACGACGTAGAACTCAGAAAGGAGATAATGACGGAGGCACACTATGCAAAATATTCCTTGCATCCTGGCAGCACCAAGATATATAAGGACCTCCGCGTTGTCTTTTGGTGGCACGGCATGAAGAGGGACGTAGTGCTCTTTGTGTCAAAATGTATGGCCTGTCAGCAAGTCAAAGCCGAGCACCAGCGACCGAGCGGGGAGATGCAGAACCTTGCCATTCCAGAGTGGAAATGGGATCACATCACTATGGACTTCGTTGTTGGCTTGCCGAGGACGCCGCGGGGAAATGACGTCGTCTGGGTCATCGTCGATCGACTAACCAAGTCAGCGCACTTTATCGCCATCAAAGTTACTTGGAGCATCGACCGCCTTGCTCAGATATATCTTGATGAAATAGTTCGGCTGCACGGGGTCCCAGTTTCTATCGTCTCGGATCGGGATGGACGGTTCGTAGCACGTTTCTGGAGTAGTCTACATTCAGCACTGGGGACCAAGTTGAAGTTCAGCTCAGCTTATCATCCTCAGACTGACGGCCAAACAGAGCGGGTGAACCAAATTCTCGAAGACATGTTGCGACTCTGTGCTATCGACTTGAAGTCAAGTTGGGACGTCCATCTACCGCTGGCGGAGTTTGCATACAACAACAGCTATCAGTCCAGCATCCAAATGGCGCCGTATGAAGCTTTGTACGACCGGAAGTGTAGATCGTCCATTTGCTGGGATGAAGTCGGGGAACGGCAGATACTTGGTCCGGAGCTGGTGGAGCAGACTGTGCAGAAGGTCAAATTGATACGAGAAAGATTAAAGATAGCACAAAGCCGGCAGAAAAGCTATGCCGACACGCACCGACGCCCCCTCGAGTTCTCGGAAGGCGACCATGTATTCCTGAAGGTGATGCCTATGCGTGGAGTATCCCGGTTCGGTGCGAAAGGAAAGTTGAGCCCAAGATTTGTTGGCCCGTTCGAAATATTGAAGCGAGTGGCCCCGGTAGCTTACCAACTCGCCTTGCCGCCGGCATTGTCAGAGGTACATGACGTCTTCCACGTCTCGCAATTGCGGAAGTACGTGCACGATCCGGGGCATGTGGTAGAGTTGGGTAAGCTGGACCTGAAGGCGGACTTATCATATGTCGAAGAGCCGGTACAAATCTTGGAGCGCAAGGATAAACTTCTCCGCAACCGTGCTATTCCTCTAGTCCGCGTCCTCTGGAGAAACCATTCGGTCGAGGAGTCGACATGGGAGCTTGAGTCTGAAATGAAGGAGAAGTTCCCTTTATTGTTCTCGTAGAGGTAGGTTCTATTCTTAAGTTTCGAGGACGAAACTTTTTCTTAGTTGGTTATGGTGTAGTGCCCCGTCCCTACATCGTGCCCCGTACTCTGTCCACGGGGTGCGCGAGAAAGGAACACTGTCGCTATCAATTCGGTCGGGACCGATAGGTCGGGATCGGCCGAGTCGATCGAACGGGAACGGTTGAATTAAGATCCATTCCTCGTTATGGAATGTCTTCTTCGGAACCAAGTCCCATATTCAGCGGGTTGCGCCTCGAGGATTGACTCTGCGGCTGAGTCGGGAGAGACCTCCCGTTGCTCTGCTTTTCACGCCGCTTGTGTTGGTTTTGGCTTTGTTTTCTGAATGCGCTTTCGTGAATGTTTTCGAGGGTTTTCATGACTTGCATTTTGAACTCGCATTTCCTATCGAACTCCTTGAATAATGCAGTGTTCTAATCGGTTGCTTGTGCGATTTCAGGTAATCGCGTAGGCGACGTCTAGCGCGACCAACAAGTTCTCCCGCCGAAGTGAACTCAAGGTGAGTGGCTGACCCTTCTCTTCTCGACCCCTTCTTAAGTAAATCGATAGTGTTGTTGCGAAAGAAAGAATGAATGCAAGGGCACGAGCACGGTAAAATGATTAAGTTTCAAAGAGAACGAAGGCTACACCTTAATAACTGAATAATGTCTTAACTCGGTCATTGGACAACTTGTCGACAAGGAGAAAGTTTCCTCGAGCGATAACCCGGGGCCACGGGATCGACTCGGCCTAGGAGAAAACACGGTATAGCTGTGCTGGATGATAGCACGGGTTAAGCGGGGACTTGCAGCGGGGCTCGCTACTTGCGCTGCAAGGGCCCCGGCTAACAAAGCTATAAGTCCAGGATGGCTTGTGGTGTCAGTGACCAACCACACGTAATATTGCACTTGGCATGAAAATGATAACAATTGACAGGGAAGAACATGGTAAGTCTCATAAGGCGCGGCGCGGCCCGCCGTGGGTAAGTTCCAACGTGAATTACATTATGCTTGTCATTTCTCGCTTGAAATTTATTAGGATGGTTAGAAACATTCATGAACTAAGTCATATAAACTCATTCAACCAAATGAGAGCTTGGAACTTAACTTGCCACGCACCAGTACAAAGTGTAATGTACTGATCCTCGCTCTCCACGCAGGTACCCCGAACCACGAAGGGCGTGCCACCTAAAATCCCAAGGCGGCGTGGACACTTTGAAGCCTCGTCCGTGCAAAGGCTTGTTCTGGATTCCTTTTGAAGAAGACCCGCACTCAGTCCAAAAGAAGATGGCGGCTCGACTCGCCTCGATAGCAGGTGGAAAGATGTTATATTTTGCTTGTAAAAAGGGGATGTAATGTATGGAATGACTATCTCATCGGCGTTCATTTTGTAAGTCGAGTCATGTTGTAGCCCGCGCGGCAATAATTGTAAAGGAGTCTATGTAAAGTTTTATTATCATCAATGAAAAAGTCTATTTCTATTTCAAATGTGTCATTCAATTTCTCTGCGTACTCTAACTTGACGTTGTGTTTCGGATAACCTTATAACTATGCCTTGTGCGATCGCAACTTAGGTTCGCACGGCATCACGCCCGGGGGACGACTATCGATTCTACGGAATCGGGGCGTGACACCGTAGCCTCATTGTTGTTCGCCTTCATGCAATGAAAGCGATTCCAAATCCAGCTCGTGGACGTCATGATCTTCTTCATCTTTCTGGTTTTGTGTTCTTCTATCGGTATTCATCCAATCTTGTACGCACACGATTGCTTCCAAAATATCGGGCTTCAAGCGGCTCCTCCTATCGCTCAACATCCTCGAACTTGCACTAAAACAGGACTCTGATGCTACCGTCGACACCGGAACCATCAGTAGATCACGTGCTATGTTAGAAAGCACAGGAAATCTCTTGTCGTGTCTCTTCCACCATTCTAAAACGGCGAAGTGATCTGGAGTCTCATCTTCGTCTTGATAAGAGTTAAGGTAAGCAGACAACTCTTGAGTAGGTTGGGAAGATTACTTTTGTTTCTTCCTTTGTAGTATGCGACCGGCTGCTGATAGCTTAGACGCCAAGCCGGAGCTACTACTAGCCCCCCCTGAGTTGGTCGGGTCGACGTTGCTCCTTCTTCGTACAGTATAACTAACCTGTCCAAAGCAACTTTAACTTCTGCCTTCATGTCAGTAACGTCTATAACCATATATTCTCCATATCCATCTAATAAAACCTCTATGCCATCCAATTTGATTGTAGGATCAAATATGGAAGCCAAACAATATAAAAGAGGTACTTCACCCCAATATTTCTTGAATTTGGCTTCCATATTTCTCACCGCATATTCAACATTTGGATAATCTCTATATTTAGAAAATAAATAAGACAAGTTACAAAGTTCACGTAAAGCTAAGCAAGATGTGGGATAATAAACACCAGAAAGAGTTAATGTAGCATTGTAAAAAACTTCTAAAAATTCACAAACACTTTCAGCTGCTACCCAATCATCAGTAGTAACCTGATAGTCAAAGGTGATATCCGAAGTACAATAATATGTAATAGCACTCTTAAAAGGAATTGCAGATTTCAACATCAAGTAGGTGGAGTTCCACCTATTTGGTATATCCTTCACAAATCTTCTAAAAGTTATACCAAAATGTGCGCAAGAGCATGCAAAACTTTGTTGTCTACTTGGAGACGAGTTTAGGTGGAGCAAGCATTGTCGCAGAGTGTCTAAATGGGGTTCAAACATTTTTAAACATTCTTTAACAACTAAGTTAATTATATGGCAAGCACACCTAACATGCATAAGTCTACCTTCTAAAATAGGCTGAAAAATTACTGACAAAGAAGACATAGCAGCATTATTGTTTGATGCATTGTCCAAAGAGATATAAATTTTTTTAGGGTGAATATCATATTCACGCACGTGTCTTGAAATCTCACTTGAAATTACAGCGCCCGTGTGTGGACATTCTATAAGTTTAAGACAGATGATGCATTTTTGCAACATCCATTGTGCATCTATATAGTGTGCAGTAATACAAATATAAGCATAACTTCACTTAGTAGTCCAAATATCAGAAGTAATAGCCAACTTACTAACATTTTGAAAATCCGCTTTCAAAGCGGTTTTCTGCTCGTTAAAGAGACGAATAGCCTCCTTTCGAGCTTGTTGCCTACTCACTTTAGTAAAGGAGGGGTTTAGAGAAAGTGATACATAATCTCGTAAAGATTCGCTTTCACCCGTCGTGAAAGGAAGTTCGTCACGAATAATATGTTTAGTTAATTCAGTTTTATGCCGAGCAACTGAGTAAGTAAAGTTACCAATTGAAGAACCGGTGGCGCCGAAGCTTATTTGGGTTTGGGACGCTTGAAGTGTGTCCTTCCCGTAGCAAGTGTCGTAGTGTCTGGATATGGTCCCGGTGCCACCGCCCTTCTTCCATGCGTACTGGTTGCAACATTTCTTGCATTGCGTCTTGTACGGTTTCGGTTCCCCCTTGGCATATAAAACAAACGAACCATCAGGATTAGTTTCAAAAATAAAAGTAAAATAATCCCAATACTTAGACCTTTTTTTCTTTTCAGGACGTTGGGTGGTACTAGCGACTTCCGGAGGAGATTGTTGGCACCCCTCCGGAATCGGATTAGTGGCTACTTGCTCAGGTGGAATTTCAGTACCGTCAAAAAAATTACTAAAATATTGGAAAGTCTGTCCAGCAAGATCAGGTGGGTTTGAACCTTCACCAGCCATATATAAAATAAAATAAAGTAAACTACGTTAGACGAAAGTAAGGGATTGAAAGGAAGATCGGGAAGCCGTAGAGCCGGAATGGAGTTGGAAGGGAGATCGGGAAGCCGTAGAGCACCGGGGAGGGAAAGTCGTAGAACACCAGAGCACCGGGGAGGAAAAGCAGTAGAGCACCAGAGCACCGTAGAGAAATGTAGAGAATTTGTGAGGAATGAGTTGTGTTTGAAAAATGGAATTTTTGGCCTATTTATAGAAATTTTTTGGGGTTATTTTGGTAATTTTAGGCCAAAAATGACCAAAATACCTCTCCCAACGTTTTAATAACGGCTATATGGGAGGGGTATTTTGGTAAAAGAACCCCCCCTCCAACGGTCAAAATCAGAAAAAAGAAAAATTCAAAATCTGGCCAACGGTCGGCTGGACCGGTCCCAGCGGGCCGGGCCGGGCCGGTCCAACCGGGCCAAATTCGGACCGGGCCTCCTTTTTTTTAAAAAAAAAATTCGCAGCGGTCCGGGCCGGGCCGGGCTCGGGCTGGGGGGGAGAGGCCCGACCCGACCCGTTCAGGATTGGGGGCCGGGCCGGTTCGGGCTATGGGCGGTCCGGGTCGGACTTAATGGTGGGCGGGCCGGTCCGGACCTGGGTCGGGCTCGGGCTAAACCGGCCCACCCATCACCTTGACGCGTTGGTCAGGATTTTTCCTAAACCAGTCACAGTCCAGCCGTCAAGAAAGCTGCCACCACCTGTGGGTCCCACACCCCACAATGGACCTATCCACCTTCACGTTTTCCTGAGTGCCAGCAGGAATTAGCGAGAGAGAGAGAGAGAGAGAGAGAGAGAGAGAGAGAGAGAGGGAGGGCTCACATTGAGTTTGAGAGAAGTGAAGAGAGAAAATGTGGCGGTGGTCAAGCCGACCACTCCTCTTCATTCTGGAGGTTGCGCTTATTTGCTTCACTGCTGCTTCTGGATCCGCCCAAACTCTACTGCCAGAGAATGAGAGTATGAAGATTATACTTAACTGCTGCTTTTCTTTTTGATAGGTCCGATTGGTAATTTTCGCACTGGTAGTAATTGATTACACCTGTTCACATTTTTTTTTTGGGCACGGCTATACACATCCCACACTTGCTAAGGACACCCCATTTATAAAAAAAAAAAAAAAAAAAATTTTTTTTTTCCTATTCTACCCTTGCTGCTGAGCACACCCCCTCCCCTTCCCTTCCCCCCTCCGCCGACCCTCCTCCTCCTCCTCCGACGCGCCGCCGCCTCCTCCCCCGACCCGCCTCCGCCGACCCCCCCGGACCCGCCTCCTCCTCCTCCTCCTCCTCCTCCTCCCCCCGCTTTCCGATCCCCCCTCCGTCGACCATAAATTGTTGTTAAAACAAAAAAAAAATTAGAAAAAAATTTGGGTGTATTCACGGGTAGGTTCGACCCTGGTTTGTCGAACACACAGAGCAATGTTCGACCCGAGACAGTCGAACTATAGTGTGTACGTTCGACCAGAATATGTCGAACAGAAGATGGCATGTTCGATTATAATATGTTCGACCAGTTTTTGTCGAACACAAGAAGACACGTTCGACCAGTGTTTGTCGAACAGAATAAGACATGTTCGACCAATACTTGTCGAACAGACCATTGTCCGTTCGACAAGTATTTGTCGTGCTTGTCGCAGAATTTTTTTTTTTTTTTGGGGTGTTCTTAGAAAGACTTGGGGGTATATTGGTCTTTTAACATAAAATTTAAGTTATGTGGGGTGTCCTTAGCAGGTCATGGGGTGTGTATAGCCGGCTCCTTTTTTTTTTTTGATATTTATGGTTGATGTTAATATACTGTTTGGTAAATGTTAATGATAATAATTATATGGTATATCCAAGCTATTTGATAATTAGTACATGAATTGAGGGGGGAACTGTATAAGAAAGCAAAATGGCTGGGTTTGGGATTGCTTATTATGGCTGCCTTTGCTATTTTTCTGAGAAGCAGTTCTAAAGTCTTTGGTTTGGGAATGCTGCTGCTTTTCAAAAAAAAAAAAAAAAAAACCACAGTAGAAGCAGCCAAGGGTGGAGCCAGGATTTTATTTTATCCTGGGCTGATCTAAAATTAAGCTACGGTGGAAGAACATTCGAGTGCAAGACCAAGTATCAAACATTCAACTGGGGATGATATTATAAGTTTGGTTTCACTGATCAAGCATGCAAATCACTAAATAAGGAGCAGTGCCTAACAAATAAAATGAAAAATCAGAGACTTCACATGTATTGATAAACATGAGTTTGTAACAAGGACTTTATTAAGCAAATGTTCTCAAAACTTGGCAGTGTCCAGAAAGTAAGCAAAAGTTCTCAAAGCAGCAGGACTAAATGTATCTCATGGCATGGCATTACCTAAAGGATAAGGGTCATGATTGAGACTATTTGTAGCATAATCTCATCCAAGTCCGGTTGAGATATCTCAATGTTACAATAAGAGATGAAACTAGCAAAGCCAGAACTTACTAGTATCCTAATTCAGAACTTCAAACAATATTATTAGGGATCTCCAAGAGCTTCCAGAAACCAGATGTTCCTTGGTAAAGGGATATGCAAGTTGTTATCCTTATCTATAAATATCATAGCAAATCAATTGAATGGTCAACTGTCAACTGTGGATGAATCCTAGTACTACATATATCATAGACAATTTTTTGTAGCCCGGGCTATAGCCCGGGTCAGCCCAGCCATGGCTCCACCCGTGGAAGCAGCTTTTAATAACAGGGGAGGTTGCTCTCAAAAACTTTCCCCGACTTTTAAACCTAGTTCAATTTCCTAGTAACTTCTGAAAGCAGGTGGCATGCTGCTTTCAAAAGTTGTTTTTGTTGGTGCTTTGAAAAGCAACAACAATCCAACCTATGTTACAACCGTTGGATTTGGATTGCAAGTCTAAGATTAAAATGTGAGAGTGTCTACTTAAAAGATACATGTGTAATCTCAACCTTGCAATCCAATCCAACGGTTGGAACATTGGTTGGTTTCATAATATGAAACCACCCGGCTGGTTTTTGAGCATTTCTTTGTGTGTATAAAAAACATGGTTAATCCTGGAGACCCGTTAGCTCTTGTTTGCGGCTCTCCCATCCTAGGGCTCGTGCCCCTCCTCCTCTGGTCGCCGACGATGGCCCTTGCTCCTTTGGCTTCTGCTGGAGTTGCCCCCCCCCCCCCCCCCCCGACTCACGCGATGGCGATGACAAATGGGTCTATGTTTTTCGACGTAGGAACAAGCAGTGTCCGACTCCTGCCAAGGACGCTGGTGGGTCTTGCGCATAAGTCGATCAATTTCTAGGTGAGGGATGGGTCTTCTGTTCGCCTAATCTTCTACTCCGCGTCAGGAAGGGTATCTCAAGAGGTTGGGGCTCCAGGCTAACTCATCCTTTGACACTACGGTAGGAAGCAGGGTCTGTAGGGGAACATGGTGAAATCCAAGGAGGCTTCCCGTCGACCCCATTTATTTTTGGTAGCCCAAGTCTTCTCCAGAGAAAAACCCCTCTTGAGTTGAGATATGCTTCCCATCCTTGGCTGTTCCAGATTTAAGACTCCACTTTGAAGAGTCCCATGTTCTACCCTAGTGTTATACATGGTCGGGCAAAGGCCATTGTATCCTACCATTGCGGCCTTCGTTCGAAGGTTGGGCGTTCGTGGGAGGCATCGATGTCTTCTCACGGGAGAACAAGTTCTTCTTTGTGCGATCCACCCTGGAATCAGACTTAGAGACGGTGCTCCAGGTGGCCCTTGGATGTTCGACAAGCCGCTGGTTATCACCAAGAAATGAGTTCTAATGATTTTCATGGAACGAGACCTCATGGCATCTATCCCCAACATCTATCCCTGTCTTGGTACAGCTATTGAAACTTTCGCTCTAGCTTTGGAACGAACCCTCCATTCGAAAGATTGCAAGCGTTATCAGTGTCCCAATCTGTATGGACGTTGCTACTGCCCATTGTAAGAGGTTGGCTTATGCCTGTGTCCTGATCAAGATTACTGCATGTTGTGCACTATCCTTCTCGATCCCGATTCGTCTCTCGGATGGACGACGATTCAAGCAACATGTTTCTTTCGAATGGATGTCGCCGACGTGCTCTATGTGTCGTTTCATTGGGCATAACGAGGAAGTATTCCCTGCTCCCTCCAGTGAATGGCTCAGAAAGGAGCTCAGAGAAGTCCTTCGTGAAAATGTAGACCGATTCGAGACAGGTGTTGACCCTATCTTTGAGGCCTCTCTTCCTACCCACATACCTTTCATGAGTAGGGAGCCCTGGGGGTGCAAGGAAGGTGTTGGTTGGACTAGCATGCCCTTCGGGTGCTAGAACAGCTGAGAGAGATGCATACTACTTGTAGGACCTTCGCCGAGACCTTCTTTTGTCATGGAGCATACCAATTTCTAAGAAGAGGTGAAGCTAATTTCGGGGTGGTGCTTACTTCAAGGCTCAGGGCACAACCCCCTTACGACTGTTGGAACCCAGCTGAAAGCTGCACTGCGACATCCTCTGATGAGGTTGCTGAGAATGAGGAAAACTTAACTAAGGCAGAAAGAGATGATCTTCAGCAGAATAGAGAAAAAAATAAGAGATGGCTCCAACCCCTCAAATAAGAGGACTTTGATATGGAGCAATAGGTCTACGAACAAGAGGGCTATGAGGTAGGTGTAAAGTTCTAGCCCCAAGTTAAGGGTCACTACAAGGACTACCAAAGGCAAGACCAACAGGTTATCCTGCAGTAAATGCAATGACGATGGTGAAGTAGATGCCGGATGTCACGTTGATGTTTTTCTCTATCTTGGTGTAGCTATCGAGGACGTTCCTTGATATGCCTTTGTACATCGACATGGAACCAAAAACGTAGACCAAGAGAACGTAGTTCGTGGTATTGACAGCGAGCTGGAAATAGTTTGGAGGTCTAAGTTTGAGTGAAATGGTTGTAGGTGGTAGAGGGACATGATCTACTATTTCAATCTATGATGATACAATGAGCAGAGAAAAAAAGGATGATGGTAGGGGGAGAGAAGGAAGAATATAGAAGGGGGTGTACTACTTGTTGAATTCTCATAGACAGATTTCAGGAGTGGACCTGGTGGGATATGTGCCCCCACCTGCACTGGGAAATAAATAATATTGGCATTAATATCTAGAGCATTTATCTACTCTTGAAATCTGCCTATGGAAATTTGAAACAATATTATTGTACACTCCTCTACTCATCCTCTTCTTTTCCCCCCTCTATAGTACTCGTTTCTTCCATTTTCACCCTCTCATCAACTTTTATCTTCTTCTTTTCCCAACATTTTTTCTCCACTAGCTACCTCATAAGAGGTTGAAATATTAGTGTTGGTATATTAATGTATTAGGGGTTTTATGTAAGATGGAGGGTTGTAAGACTATATATATAGCCAAGAGATTATCAATAAAAAAGTGAATCACTCCTAAACATTCAACATGGTATTAAAGCCCAAACCCTAGCCGCCACCACCGCTACCGTGCCGCCACCGCCGTCGCGCAGCTTGCCCGCCACAACCGCCAACGCCGCCGCCACTACCACCGCGAAGCCGCAACTCCCGCGGAGCCCTAGGAGCCTTCTTGGTATCGAAGCATGATCGGGTCTAGGAGAGGACGAAGAGAACGAATGTGAATCATGGAACGGGTATGAGGTGATCGGAGAAGAAGAGGATCGATGGAGGAGATAATCAAGAAGTTGGACCCTGCGGAGGTCGCAACGTTGATAAAACTGATGAAACTGTTGGTTGGTGAGAGCGCGACACGAACACCGACGAAGTTGGAGCTTCCCTCCATCGATCTGAAACTTGATGGACCGGCTACTACCTGACGGGTGAGGAGAATCCTCGCAGGGAAGAACCTGGAGGGTTTCTTGTCAGGAGAGAAGACAGAGCCGGATGAGGGCTCGGCAGGACGCAACGAGTGAAAGTCCACTCATATGGTGGTATATATTTGGCTCCTCAATTTTTTAGTCCAGTCGATCGCCGTCACAGTGGATGGCCTTGAGATGGTGAATGACGTGTGAAAGAAATTGAGAAGGACCTACGATGATGTGGGGAATAACTTGAGGGTTTTCCAGATCAAGGGGGAGATCGACGACACCGTACAGGAGGAGAGGACGGTGCAAGAGTATGCCACAGAATTGGAGCATCTATGGTTGTATTACAAACACTCCTCAAATCGGACGAGCTGCGAGGACCCGAAGTGTAAGAAGAGACATGTATGTCTGCAGGAGAGGGCGATGAAGTTTCTTAAGGGACTGGCCGCAGTGTTTGCTCAGAGGACAGCACTACTTCTAGCCCAACCGAAGATCCCTACACTTGAGGAGGCTATCTCGGCCATAATCCAGGAGGAGACTCGCATCAAGCTGCAGGCAGGGACATGTGGTCCTCCTGAAGTGAAGTCAGCACTGGTAGTTGCCAATTCAGACGGCACAGGACCTAGGGAGATCTCCGACAGTGCTACAATTGCGGGGAGGTGGGCCATCTGAGGTATGCTTGTACCAAACCACCCAATGAGGAAGATTCAGGTAGTGGACGTAGACAGTTTGGAGGATGTGGCCGTGGTCGTGGGGGTCGACGGGGTGGTCGAGGAGGTTATCGAACGAACCTGCTAGTAGCAGAAGGCGAGGAGGGAGCTGATGGTGCTTATACTGAGGAGGATCAGGCACTGCTGGACATGCTGGAGGTACTCAGGAGGAAGCAGAGAGCGTCAAGCGATGGAGACAGGAGGAGTGGGACCGATGAGGCGTCCACCTCATTCTTCGCCAGAGACAACGCTGCCATGTATGCCTATCCATCGGAAGGTACTGACGACTCACTCGCCCTTGCATCTATGTCTTCCCTTAGATCGTTGGACTGGATTGTCGATTCAGGTGCGTCTCGACACGTGACAAAAAATTCTAGTGAGTTCTCTTCCTACACTCACCTAGCATTGGCGGACAGCATTCAAACAACTGATGGTACTTTCCAGCCAATGGTCGGTAAGTGTACTGTCGATTGTACATGTTTAGTAAAATTATCCAATGTTTTGCGTGCTCCTTCTTTTCCAGTCAGTCTTTTGTTCATTAGTTCTATAATTCTTCAACTAAAATGCATTGTCTCTTTTGATATTCCTAAGGTGACCTTCCAAGAGAAGGAGACGGGACGAAAACTTGGAACTGGCACTTGGCATGATGGACTGTGGTACCTGGATCGGGAAGGGCTGGATTAGGCATTAGTGTCTGTGGCAGGGAGGGCATGAATGAGAGAACCGAAGATGAGTGCGAGGATACACTGATACTCTACTATAGGCGGTTGGGGCACTACTTTTTTGGTATTTTGAGTAGGTTGTATCCATCTATTTATGAGAAAGCAAATAAGAAAAAACTAATATGTGATGCATATAATTTAGGCAAACTTACTAGGAGCTCATATGTTAGTGCGGGTCATAGGAGCTTTTATGTTTTTGATATGATTCGTTGGAATCCTATGTAGTCACAGGTTTTGTCGTTCCCATAGCTTCTCTGTTAATGGTTAGGCATGTTCCAAGTTCGAAGTACCATTTGTACAAATAAGAATCCCCTTTCTTACATGATTTCTTCTTCATATAGATAGATATAGGATCTATGGGGCAATTACTTAGAAGTACATTTTGTGTAACATCCCTTCCTATCTTTTATACATTCTAATGTTTGGGGGCCGTGCGCCACAACTATTATGAACGGTTACAAGTATTTCGTTTCTTTTATTGATTGTTCCTCTCGTGTCACCTGGCTGTATTTGATAAAGAATAATAGTGATGTCTTTGCCTGTTTTCGGGACTTTCATAAACATGTCCAGACTCGGTACAGAACAGTGGTGAAGGTACTGAGGTCTAACAATGGAACAAAGTATACCAACAAAGCACTTGAGGAATATCTGTCAACCCAAGGGATACAACATCATACCACATGTGCATACACACCAGCACAGAATGGAGTGACAGAAAGGAAGAACAGACACCTTCTGGAGGTGGCAAGGAGCATGATGATCACCATGAATGTCCCACAGAGTCTGTGGGGCATGTAGTGTTGACATAAGCTCAACTGTTCAACATGATGCCCTCGAAGGTACTGGGATGAAAGTCTCCATGTGAGATATTGTAAGGAAAAAATAGTGGGATACTCCCGCTGAAGGTGTTTGGCTGTGTATGTTTTGTGAAGGACAACAGACCGTTTGTTGGGAAATTTGACCCTAGAGCAGTCAAGTGTGTCTTTATGGGCTATTCGGCAACTCAGAAAGGGTACGTGTGCTGGAGCCCAGTAGAGAATAAGAGATTTGTGAGCATGGATATTCACTTCAGGGAGCTTGAGCCATACTACCGTCAGGAAGGAACCTCATCCCTAGACAACTCACCTGATACTGAGAGTATGAGGCGAGAGAGGGAGATTCGTGAGAGTTTGGTGACCGATTTAGGAGTATGACATAGAGGAACGGTTGGGAGCAGGAGAGTGAAGAGGAACAAGGGGGAGGAGATGAGAGGTGCTAGGCCCACGACTCAGGGGGAGTTACTTACCTACAGTAGGAAAGGGAAGCAAATTGCAGGACCAGTACCTATAGTGCTAGTGCCAAGTCCTTTGCCTGTGTCTTTCTCGACCCCTGAGACACCTACACCACCACCACCAGATTCTCCTTCAGGTGATATCATTCTTCCTACTCCCACACCATTATCAGTACGGAGGACCACTCGCAACAATGCGTAAAATTCTTCTGATAGATATGGTTGGGACCTTGTTCAGTTTATTTCATATGATAACATCTCTTCTTCTTATGGAGTATTCATTGCGTCTTTGGATAGTATTACTGTACCTAACAATTGACAGGTTACCACGAACAATCCAAAGTGGAAAACGACGATGCACGAGAAGTTAGGGGCTCTTGAGAAGAACCACACTTGAGAAATGGTAAAACTGCCAGAGGAGAAGAGGGCAGTCGGATGCAAGTGGGTCTTTACTGTGAAACAGAACCCAGGTGGACAGGTTGAGCGCTATAAGACTCGACTGGTGGCAAAAGAATACAGTCAGACGTACGGCATTGACTACGACGAGACCTTTGTACCAGTGGCGAAGATGAGCACCGTCAGGACCCTGATTTCTTTGGCAGCGAATGGTGGATGGACGCTGCACCAACTGGATGTGAAGAATGCGTTTCTTCATGGGGATCTAGTGGAGGAGGTGTACATGGAGATACCACCAGGATTCTGCTCTGATAAGACAGTGGGCAAGGTCTGCATGTTAAAAAAGTCTCTCTATGGACTGAAGCAGTCTCCTTGAGCGTGGTTTGACAGATTCAGGAAGGCGATGATAGGGATGGGATATTGGCAGATCAATGTTGATCATACTGTGTTATTCGATTGGAGTGGAGGCCACATCACCATGCTTGCGGTGTATGTGGACGATATGATTATCACAGAAGATAATGAGTAGGAGATTGTCCGACTTAAGGGAAAGTTTGGCAAGGAGTTCGAGGTGAAGGATCTTAGCCTTCTTTGGTACTTCCTTGGGATTGAGATTGCTCGAGAAGCAAAGGAGATTGTTCTTTCTCAGAGAAAGTATACGCTGGACCTTCTCACAGAGACATGGATGTTGGGATGCAAACCTGCAGCGACGCCGATCAATCAGAGGTTCAAGCTGGGTGATGAGGCTGGAGAACCAGTTGACCGGGACAGATACCAGAGACTGGTGGGTAAGTTGATCTATTTGAGCCACACACGTCCTGATATCTGCTTTGCAGTGAGTGTGGTGAGCCGCTACATGCCTGACACAAGAAATGGTCATATGGACGCAGTGTACCATATTCTGAGATACTTGAAGGGTGCCTCCAGAAAGGGACCGATATTCAGAAAGAATGATCACGTGAGCATCGAGGGCTACTGTGACTCCGACTGGGCTAGCTGTGCTGATGACAAGAGGTATACCTCGAGCTATTGCATATTTGTAGGAGACAACTTTGTCTCTTGGAGGAGTAAGAAGCAGTCAGTGGTGGCCAGATCGACAGCTGAAGCGGAGTACAGAGCTATGGACTTGGGAGTTGCAGAGCTATTATGGTTGAAGAGTATGTCGGTAGAGCTGAAGCTGGATAAGCTGTAGTGTGACAACCAGTCAGCCATCAGTATCGCCAACAATCCAGTGCAACATGACAGGACCAGATCGATAGGTTCTTCATCAAGGAGAAGTTGGACAGTGGACTACTGGAGCTAGGCCATGTTCCAACCAAGGATCAGGTTGCAGACAGTCTAACCAAGGGACTTAGCTCTATAAATATGATTAAAGGATGTGACAAGATGGCTTAGTGAATATCTTTCGTCCAGCTTGAGGAGGACTGTTGGTATATTAGAATGTATTAGGGGGTTTTATGTAAGATGGAGGGTCGTAAGGCTATATATAGCCAAGAGATTATCAATAAAAAAGTGAATCACTCCTAAAATATTCAACAATTAGGTTATGTTTCCCCACCCCTACTACTATTCCATCCAAACCTAGACCTCCAAACTATTTCCATCCCGCTCATTACCATGGTCTTCGTTCTATTGGTTTATATTTTGGGTTCCATATCGATATATACCGACATATCGGAGAACCTCCCGACAGTTAAAGCAGGATGGAGCAAAAGTTATTACGTAACAAACAATATCTACTTCATCATTGTCATCAGATTTATTGTCGATTATGACAATCTCACTCCTAAGAACATTATATAAAGATGATTTTATGTGGCTTTGTATTTGTTGTGGTTATCTTTACGGCCTTTTTTTTTTCTTGCTCTAGATGTATACAAGGAGCTGACCAAGGACAACTCTGTCGTTGACACACTTTCCAAGTAGATTATGATGAGATAAAGTTTATTAACGTTTTGCTAATTGATTTAATTTCTTTTCTTTAATATTTTTAATAGTATATTAGTTATTTTATTTTAAACACATTTATTATATATTTTTCTAAGGTTATTGATGTCTTTTTATATGTTTAGCATTTCCTATAATACTGACCAAGAGCCCTAAAATTTTAATGTCATTCTATTTACAATGTAGTGCCTACTTTCAACATGATATCGGAGCCCTAGGTTTTTTTTGTCTCATCTCTCACTCTCTTCCTCTTCCTCTTCCTCTGTCCTATAAATATGTGACAATTTTTAGATTTGATGAGTACTTCTTTTGTGATCCTCGCTTTTTTCTTCTTCTAATTTCTTCGGTAGTCGGAGCCCCGACTTTCTTCCGGACTTCTCCAATACGCAAAATCTCCTTCTTTTGTTTGTATATTTTTAGGATCTCTTTGCTAATCAGAGCTGACATACTTTGGTCTTCTTTCAGGATTTCTTATCTTTTCGAGTTCCGACGAATTTCAAATATTTTCTTCCGGATTTCTCATCCTACAGAACTCTAGCCCACTTTAGATGTTTATTTCATGATTCTCGTTTCAGAGGCCCGACCTACTTGATATGTTTCTTCTGATTTCTCATTTCGGTGCCTCGACATACTTGATATGTTTTTTTTTCGGAATTTCTTTAGTTGTGAAGCCCAGCTCTCTTTTTTTTTTTTTTTTTTTTTTTTTTTAATCTTTTCTGGAATTTCTTCCGGAATGTCTGAAGAAGCCCCAACTCTCATTTGACTTCTTCTGGAATGTCTTCATTTGCGAAGTCCGATCTTTATATGGTTCTTTTTGGGATTTATTCAGTCTCGAAGCCCCAGCCTTCTTCAGATGGTTTCTTGTGGGATTTCTTTGGTAACGAAGTCCCTAACTCTTCAGTTTTTTTCGAGACTGAAGAAGCCCCAACTCTCATTTGACTTCTTCTGGAATGTCTTCATTTGCGAATTCCGATCTTTATATGGTTCTTTTTGGAATTTATTCAGTCTCGAAGCCCCAGCCTTCTTCAGATGGTTTCTTGTGGAATTTCTTTGGTAACGAAGTCCCCGATCTTTATATGGTTCTTTTGGGGTTTCTTCAGTCTCGAAACCCCAGCCTTCTTCAGATGGTTTCTTGTGGGATTTCTTTGGTAACGAAGTCCCGACCTACTTTTTCAGACGATCTCCATTTTTCTATTTTCCACTCTTTCTAAGCTGGATTTGCTTTCCCCAAGTTCTAGCTTGCGGGGACATGTTAAAGAATAGAATTGTTATTTTATTTAAAACACATTTATTATGTATTTTCTAGGGTTTGTGATGTCTTTTTATATGCTTTGTATTTTCTATAAATATTAGCGAAGAGCCTTAATAAAATTTTGATGTCATTCTATTTACAATGTAGCATGTACTTTCAACACTAATTTTGCAACTGAACCATTAAGATGTTGTCTCTTATTGTGTATGACTTGTTAGATTCAAATTAATTAAACAACGAACTTAATTTGAACAAGTCAATTTCACAATTATTGAAATTCAATTAGTACTACTAATTTGTATCAGGCTGTCATGGTCCATAATTCCATAAGTTGCGAATGAAACCTAGTAGTAAGTCACACCTACTTTAATTAACTTCAATAAATTGCACTGCTAAATATGATGTTACTAGAGATTGATAGTTACTTTATTGACTGCTAAAAATGCCTTTACATGTATGTCACCATATCTAAATTGTTTTTTATGTGAAAGTTGGTTCACGATGTGCTCAACAAATTTAAATTAATTTAGATCATTTGCTAGATCGCTTCTTTTATGCAAAACCTAATTGTAGATCTAATACACAAAGGAGGAAATTAATTTTACATCTGATCACATAAGATTGAATGGCATCCAGTCAGACACCTCAATCAACATGTTTCTGATTCGTTGATACCGGATTTTCACCAACCAAGCAATGCAAGATATAGGATTATGACCCTTAAGAGGGTAAAGCTGAATAGAAGATATAGGATTCATGTAGCCATCACCAAAAAGTTAGGAAATGGCTTTGTTTTTGTTCTATAATCTTAAAGCACCTGTTTGTAAGAGCAGAAGGGGACATGAATGGTTGAACTGGAAGTGTTTATAACGATATGGGGAACATAAGTTGTTACACTTGGGTGATGTAAGAGGATGTTTTTTGTAGAGTTTGTTATCTAAAAGGGTACTACATTTTCCCATATAATGCATACGCTAATTTCTTGCAGTAACAGTTTGATGCTTCATGATCTCTTATCTAAAAATATATTTTTCATACTTGAGACATCTGTAACAAGTACTTCAGTGTAACTTTGATGGTTTGGATTACGACCCTAATCAAAATCTATGACATTCAGAATATCCAATAGAGAAAGTTGTACTACTTTAACATTTGACAAAGGCTTTCTTGCTGCTGATATTGTACAAGTTATACTCTAGTATCTGTACATGTAGGTGTTGACTGCACATCTTTATGCTGAACAGTTAAAGCTCTAAAGAAAGTAGCTTCAAGTTTGGAATTGGATTGGGACTTCAGTGTTGATCCCTGCAGTGGTGATCGAGGATGGGTGGTCTCCATGGTCAACCCCTTGGCAAGAAACCTCACGTGTGACTGCAACACCACATCCTGCCATGTGACAAGCATGTATAAGTCTCCATTGTCGTAATATAGAATGCAGTATCATCATTGCTAGCCAGATGTCCATGATTTCCCTCCACTTTATCTTTGTCTTTCTTATTAATTCATCAATGAAACTGCAGACAGCTCAAGGGTCTGAACCTGCAAGGAGTTCTGCCTGATGAATTTTCTAATCTTACCTACCTAAGAGTATTGTAAGTGACTACTTAATTGTAGTCGCAACCTGTAAATGTTTGTAAAAGTTTGGTTACCATTTTAGTATTAGATGTGTCTAACTGTAGCTTATTATTCCATCTTTGTTGGATGAGAAGAGATCTTACATGGAACTATCTCAACGGAACCATTCCTTTAGCATGGGCCACCCTTCCTCTCACAAACTTGTAATTTAACTCTTTCAACCTCAGCCAAACCTTTAATCTCACAAACCAAATAAGACATGGACATCATTGTTACCATTCACTGTTATTGCAGGAGCATCCTTGGTAATTGGGTCTCTGGTAGAATCCCCAAGGAGTTGGGTAGCATCACCACTCTTCAAGCCCTGTACATCTTTTCTCCTCTTCATTTGTAACTGTCATTGATTCAAACATGTTCAAAAAGTTCTTAATACTTGCAAGCTTTCTTTTGGGTACAGAGTCTTGGAAGATAACCGGCTAGAAGGTCCACTTCCTGCATCCCTTGGTAACTTGATCAACTTAGATCGACTGTAAGCCTCTCTACCTTGACTAGTTTTCTATCTTTTTTGCATGATTGCGCCGTTAGTTCTCATGTTTTATCCTTCTTACTTCTACTGTCTAAATTGCAGCATTCTTTCAGCGAATAACTTCACCGGGGAGCTACCAGAGGCACTTGGCAACCTAAAAAACTTGACGGACTTGTACGTCACAGGTTTTTTCACTCCCCGTCTTGAAAATGTATTTATCTGTCTCCACCGTCCATATTTTTTGACTGCTAGGGAAGGAAATTATGTTTATGAGAGGAAAAAAATAGATCAAGGTACATATGACTGGCACATTAGACTCTTTCTTGTGTCTACCATCCTTACATATGGTATGATGAATAACTTGGACAATCAGAGCCATAAGAACTCAACTTATAGGACCGTTGGTTAGATTGCAATATACTCTCACGTATGGATATGTGTGGGCTCGAGAAACTAATTGCAATTATTTTATGAACGTTGTGTTGCTCTATATCACAATGCTGCTTGGGATTTTGAAGGATCTTAAGTAGAAGGAAAATATAAGTATTAACTTTGGCATTGTTGGAAAATATGATAGATTTGGTTGGGGGTTCAAGGATGGCTTTAGTTAGTTTCACATCAATCCATAACAAATGAATGAGTTTGGGTAATTATTGGTATATTTAGTACTTCTATGTAGTCTACTTTAGTCCCACCTCAAATACTGTCCTATGAGGAAATCTCTTCTCATCATCATTCCAACAAGGTTTCTTTGAGGATTAGGTTTAGTTTAATATGTTGATGATTTTAGGTATTTATCTTTTAGGGTTTTAAGTCTATTTGGATTGGGTCTTTGTACTAGTTTATTAGCCTTGGGTCTATCTTTGTACTTGGATTTTATTTATAAATAAAAGAGACTCCATAATGGGAGTATGCTAATTATTTCCCAAATATTCTTTTTCCGCTAATTAGTGCCAGCCACATTTCTTCTTATCCATCTTCCATGCTTACCACATATGAAAACACAACAGACATTAAATTGTGAGCATTATTGTACATATGTAAACGTTGAGATCAAATTGCAGCACACTATATATATATGTATGAAAATGTTACTTGTTCCTCCAATAAGAAAATGTTACCTAGTGCTGGCTCACATATTTGCTTTGCAGCTTATATGTCTTATGTGAATTTTTTTTTGAAGTATACAACTACATTACGGCATCATGCTTATGATATATTGAACCTTTTTTCAGTAGGATCGATGGAAATCCTATCACTGGAAAGATTCCTACCTTCATAGGCAACTGGACGAAGATCCAACGCTTGTGAGTGTTCTATTACTTCTCAACACTCTTTTACCTTTTCTTATGACATGATATCATGAAGGTGATTGATTGATTGACAGGGACATGCAAGGCACATCTTTGGAGGGACCCTTTCCTCCCACCTCTACATTGGAGACTCTAATGGAGCTGTAATATGTTCTTTCACTTATTTATTCTAACCATTTGGTAAGCTGATTAAATTTCCTTTGTGACATGGTCATGTTTTGTGCTGCAGAAGACTTACTGATCTTATAGGAGGGGATGGAAAGTTTCCCCCACTTAAAAATATGAAAAATTTGCAAAGATTGTGAGTGAATTTTATATGAATACTTCAAGAATTTGCATTAGCATGAAGACACATCCACCATATTTTTTGCTCACTGATGGTAAAGTCTCGTATGATGCAGGGTTTTGAGAAACTTGTCAATATCTGGCAAAATTCCAGATTATATCGGAGAAATGGATATGCTTATGAATCTGTAAGTTATCTTAGTCATATATGGGTGTCTCACTAAAATGTAAGTTGTTGATCATGGATCTATTAGGGATGTCGCTATCAGTGGGGAAAGAAGAGAGGTTTATATATGTTCTGTTGGTATATTAAAATGTTTTAGGAGGTTTTATGTAAGATGGAGGATTGTAAGGCTATATATATAGCCAAGAGATTATCAATAAGGAGAATCACTCAAAAATATTCAACATGGTATCAGAACCCAAACCCTAGCCGCCAGCGCCGCCGTCGCGCCGCTCATCCGCCACCACCGCCAACGCCGCCGCCACCACCACTTGGGTTTGGCTTATAGGAAGCATTTCATTGTATTTTATTTCTTATTCCTTCTTTCATGCCTAGGGTAGATCAACCTTTAATTTGAGTCTCCAATATAGTTACATGATATAATAATACTAGGCATGCTTATGCTAACAAAGGTTTTATGACTTAAAAGTTAAAGCTATATTTATAAGGATGAGAATCATAAAGTCTTCATCTAGATGTTCAACAACAAATTGCTCACTGCAAAATTGAGGTACTAAATTTTTTTTTCCAAACATATCACCAGGAGTGTTGGAGAGCTGATACTAGTTCTTTGAGGTTAAAGCTCCACAATTGCATTACCTGAGATGTTATCACAAGTCATATAATTTGAAGATGTAAGTACCAACTTATAGTTTAATTCACCTAAAGATAAGGTCTAACTGCTCAAGACTGAATCCATTAGATTTAATCTCAAATCCAATTACTAGGAATGAAAGACTTGTCGAGTATGCTTCCTCGAAATCTGTTGGTTTTTAGATTGGGAGGGGTGTTTCTTTTCATTTTTTTTTTATCTAACCACTTTAATTCTGTTGTTTCTCTCTGAATTAAAGGCATCTAAAAAATTGTTAGGCCTATATGTACAAATCTCGGTAAATAATTATTAGTTAGATGCATGACCCAGGCGGGGCCTCAATTTGGATGCATGTCTGGAATAACATGGATTGCGTATAATCGTCATGCATCAAGCACTACCCTTCCTGAGTACTCTGTGGCAGTTATGTGCACAAACTGTTTCATAACGGACGGAATCCTGCCGAGGTGCAGTAATCAACACTCATCAAGTTGCAACCTGATCCAACCTGCAATAAAATTTTAAAGCGATTTGTAGAGGCTTGAGTTTTTTTTAACACCTCTGGCCGTTATCTGAGGCATCACTCATGAGCTATGTTCCAGAGACACGAGTAACACAAGATACAAACACGGCAACACACACATTGACAATATGGTGTCCTAGTGGTAAGACACTCGCAACTCTGGCCTTCTTGCAACTGTTTTACCACTTTAGCTCTTCCCATCCTGTTCTAAATTGTGATGTAGACTTACTGATGAATTATATATATATATATATATATATATATATATATATATATATATATATATAGCCAATTACCTCTAGCTCAAGTGGCTAAGGTGTGAGGCATCCTCCTTGGTGGTGGTGGGTTCGAACCACAGGAGATGCAATCAATTCCTAGCGGGAAATTAATTGGTGCATCGGTGCGGGTGTGGCCAGGAGGATCATGTGCTGATGCGGGCCTCCGGGCCGAGATGTAGCCTTCGAGTTGGGATATAGCCTTCGGGATGAGTTTGTAGGCCTTCGGGCTAGGAGTCTATAGTCTCAATTACCAGGAAATTGTAATAAAATTACCTTCTTTGGAATGTGCCCCGCCACCTTTAATCTCACCCACCCAATGCAAATCTAAGTGATGTAACATAGGAACATATATATATATATATATATATATATTGAAAAAAGGGTAAATTTTATTCCAAAATCAGCTCCAACAATCATACAATCAGGGATGGTCGCCCACCCTTCAGGTTGCCATAGTAGTTACATCGAATTCTATATTATATAAAATTCCTATAGGAGGGGTGGTTAGCCTCTCGAAAATGCGTCTATTCCTTTCCCTCCAGACATGCCAGACAGAAGCTGCAAGCCGTACTCTAGCGGTCTTGAACCAAACCTGCCCTCTCCTTCTATGAGCTCGGATCATAGTGATGATATCTCCGATCCCCCTGCCTGTGTCACATCCTCCCAGCGCTCTGCGGCATTGCTCAGTCCAGATAGACCATGACACCTCGCACTCAAAGAACAAGTGTCGCATAGACTCATTGTCCTCATCAAAGAGCACACACTTCGGGTTGGACACCTGGATCCCAAAGGAGATGGGTCTGTCCCTCGTCAGCAGCCGACCAAGGAGCAACCGGTAGATACACAGCTGCATCTTACGAGCCAGACCCTTGCACCAGATGAATTCATAGTCTACGCTAGGGGGACAAGTACGACGCACAAGGCTGTAGCAGCTATGGAACCGAAACTCCCCAGTGCCCCCAGTAACCCCCGGCGGATCCCAGATCCAACAATCTGTTGGCTGAGTCGGATCTATATCCACCTCGCGAATGGCCTCTCCAAGCTCCACCGTATGACGGTATACCTCTGGTCTCCACTCTCCATTTATGATAATATGCTGGCAGGTCAACCCCTATATATATATATATATAGAGAGAGAGAGAGAGAGAGAGAGAAAGAGAGATCTAGAAACACCTGGGTGGTTTCTAGGGCCAGTCCTGAGCTCATGGGGGCCCAGGACGAACTTTCAAAATAAGGTCCCCATCCATAATGTTAAAAATATTAAAAAAAACTTTAAAAAAAATAGCTACAATCAAGGATTGAACTTAGGACCTTTAGTAAAGAGTCTAAAGTACTAACCACTACACCACAATAACTTTGTGTCTAAAAAGGCCCATGGTATATATTAGTTCTATTTTGAGATACAAAATTATTAACATATTTATCTTTAAACTTTTTTTTTGGGCCCCTCATGATCCGGGGGCCCTGGGCGGTCGCTCTGGCCGCCCCTGGTGGTTTCATATTATGGAGCTACCCTATGTTACATCACTTAGATTTGCATTGGGTGGGTGAGATTAAAAGGTGGTGGGGCCTACATCTTTTAATCTCACCCTTTCAATTCAAATCCAAATGATGTAACATAGGATGGTTACATAATATGAAACCATTCGGGTGGTTTTGGAGCATATATATATATATATATATATATATATATATATATATATATATATATATATATATATATATATATATCGCTGTACCAAATTCTTCTACGATGTGATCCGCACCCGTCAGCACCGGAACAGCATCCCCAGACTTCTGAATGCTGAGGGACGCCTTGTTGGGGTTCCGATGGAGATTCAGGAGGAGGCCGTCAGATTCTACACTGACTTATATCAGCAGACGGACTATCCCAGCGCGTTCCCAGGCCTTGTCACGAAGAGACTGGTGATCCGTCATGGGAATAGTCTGCTCTTGGCCCCTGTGAGGATGGAGGAGGTTGAAGCCATAGTGATGAAGGCTAATCCTCATAGAGCCCCGGGGCCTGATGGCTTCTCTTCTGGGTTCTTTAAGAGGCACTGGGGGGTGCTTAAGGCCCCGGTTCTGGCGGCGGTTCAGGAGTTCTTTGAGACGGGCAAGCTCCTGAAGGAGATGAACCACACATTCTTGACATTGGTTCCTAAGAAGGAGGGAGCGACCTCACTTGCTGATTTTCGGCCCATTGCTTGCTGCAATTTTCTTTACAAGATTATCACTCACCTTATGTGCAGGCGTATGGAGGTGATTATGCAGGGATTGGTGTCCCGGAACCAAGCAGCCTTCATCAAGGGACGGTCGATAGCGGAGCACAGCCTGCTTGCCCATGAGATGGTGAGGGAGTTCAGCAAGCCGGAGGGGATGAAGGCTTGTGTGAAACTGGACCTTCGGAAGGCCTATGATACTGTCAACCGGGACTTCCTGTGTCACTTGATGCTTGCTATGGGGTTCGACGAGAGGTGGGTTGAGAGGGTGAAGGAGTGCATCTGCTCCCCTACATTCTCTGTCCTCATCCAGGGCATGCCGCATGGCTATTTCAGGAGCAACAGGGGGTTGAGGCAGGGTGACCCACTCTCACCGTACCTTTTTACCCTGGTGATGGAGTACTTTACGTGTTTGATGGATATGGCAGTGCATAGCAAGAGGATCGTCCCATTTTTTCGCTTGGTGAGTCCGGTCGTATCCCACTTGATCTATGCTGACGACTTATTGGTACTGCTCCAGCCTACCATGCGGGGAATGAGAGCGCTCTCTGACATTATGGAGGAGTTCGGACGGTTATCTGGGCTCCAGTTGAACAGGGAGAAAAGCCGAGTCTATTTCAGCTCCCGGTGTACACAGCAGGAGGAGAGGGCCTTCGCCTTGGGCGTGGACAGAGGCGAGCTCCCAGTGAAATATCTGGGGGTCCCGCTGACTGTCAACTATGCCAGAGAGCAGGATTGCCACAGCTTGGTGGACTTTGCTCAGAGGAGAGTGGAAGGATGGCAAGCCGCGGGTCTATCTTTCGGAGGCCGGATAGAGTTGGTGCGTTCGGTTATTGCTGGCATCACGATGTTCTGGTTCCAGTCTATCCAGATCCCCTCGGCTACTATTCGCAAAGTGGAGGCCATTTGTGCTGACTTCATCTGGAGGGGAGGGATGCATGCGATATCCTGGGACCAGCTATGTCGGCCACGGGAGGAAGGAGGGGTGGGTTTGAGGCCTCTTCATACAGTCAGGAAGGCAGCTTGTGTGAAAATGGCCTGAAGATTCATCAAGGGGGATCGTTCTGGGCAGATTGGATGGCGAGCAGATACCTGAGGCGGACCAACTTCTGGGCTTGCAGGATAGACAACAATTTTTCGGTCACGTTCAAGGCCATCCTGAGGTGTAGGCCGGTGCTCCAGACCTCTATTTGCAGGCACACGAAGGATGGGACGATTACTGACCTCTGGCTGGATCCTTGGTTGAGTTCCAGATCCTTGCTCGAGCGTCTGGGGGGGCAGCTGGACAGAGAAGCTGGCAGGGGGCTCACCTGCAGTCGGATTACCAGAGATGGAGTTTGGAGGCCAGAGGGATATACTTATACAGCACAGCTAGCCGAGGAGATCCGCCTTATTACTATCGACGCTAGCCAGGCTGAGGATACATGGAGCTGGGCAGTACCAGGTGCGGGGGGTGGGCCAGGTCATTTCTGCTTTCGTAGCTGCTACGATTTGGTTCGGACCCACCACGACCAGGCTGAGGAGGTGGACTTCATCTGGGGCAAGGGCGTAGCTCGGAAGATGCAACTTTGTGCATATCGCCTTCTCCGGGGTAGACTGATGACGAGAGACAGACTACTCCGGTTTGGGATGCAGATCCCGGATGCCAAATGTGTGCTATGTAATGGGGAAGATGAATCTATGGGACATCTCTTTTTTGGTTGCCCGGTGACTTGGCACATTTGGACTGAGCAGTGTGCACAGCTGAGAGGAGTTGGGATAGATCGAGACATCCGGAGCATTCTCAGCTGGATCCGTGATCACAGTGGCCGGGATCCGGGGTGGGCTAGAAGAGCCAGAGTGCGTCTTGCTGCGTCGGTTTGGCACATCTGGAAGAAGCGGAACAGACGTATCTTTGAGGGCTTGACTACCCCCCTATTGGAATTCTACATAATATAGAATTCGATGTATCTGTAATGGCCCCATAATAGTACTTTGGGGCTAGGATAGTTGTGATGTTGTACTTTAATACCTTTTTCCGCTATATGCGAGGAATAAATTCACCCTTATTCCAAAAAAAATATATATATATATATAACACTAACGTGTCCAACTTAAGCCACTTAGTTTAATGGTCTCGACAAAAAGTCAAACCACCAATTACAACTAAGGACCCAATTAATATCACATGAACCAAGTAATGATGGTGATGAGAAAACCTTCCATTTCTTCACATGATAAATGGAAGCCCACTATATTTGTCTTAACTTTTTTTTTTGAAGGCAGGAGATTTTCTTATTACTAAATTTGTGCAAAGAATTTAGCACCACTTGCTGTTTTGGAGTAGGAACTTGTCTCCTGATCCATATGCTAAGACAGCTGTACTTCGTAACAATGTGATATGATCTACACACAGTTTAATTACAATTCACAGTAACTTGCCAAGGCCAATGGCAGAGGATGTCTCATATTTCAGAAAGTAAACTATCATTATCGTCATCATCATCATCCAAGCTGTCTCCCATCAAAATGGGGTTGGCTATGGAACATGGAGCTCCATAAAAAAAAAAAAATTGATGGAAGTTTATGACCTTCTGTCACCTGACGTCAACTCTCCGTATTGTTGTCGTAATATAAAGACAAGGTAGCTACAAGAGAGGACCTTGCCATAAAAACCTGTAAGACCATTTGGTAGGTTGGTAAAATACCTTGGTCATGGAGTTTAAGCTCGTGCAACCAAGGAGTACCCTCCAACTTCACCTATACTAGAAAAAGAGTAGACGAAGAGATAAGATGATACAGTTTTGTTGTAGGTAATTGTGTTCGTCTGCATGGCACATTAAGCCTAATAGCTAGAAAGAATGAAATTCACAATCACCATGTAAACTAGAACAAAATTAACATGGAAACAAACTTTTCTATTGTAGTTATATGATATTTTCCCCTGCAGAGACCTTAGCTTTAACAACTTGTCTGGAGAAATTCCGAGCAACTTTGAAGGTCTCAAACGCATAAGTTATATGTAAGAAAACACTGTTGTATAGTTTTCATAAAAGAAACACTGTTATTGTTTCATACATGTTACTAATTTTTCCTATCATATGCAATTTTGATTTATTCTTATAGGTACCTTACTAACAACTTTCTCAGCGGTACAATTCCCACTTGGATCTTGAGAAGCACACACAATTTGTATGTAAAATCTATCAGATCCCAATCTATCAGATACCTCAAGTTATGCTCAGTTTATCTATAAAGAGTTAATATTCAAGAAAGGCCTCTATCATATCAGTGGTTTAATATCTCAGGGACATGTCTTACAACAACTTTTCAGGACCATCATCACTAACTAGTTGTCAGCAAGCAAATGTGTAAGGGATATAACAGATTCTGTCTTCCATGCCTCCTAATTGATTGCCTGTTTTTGTAAATGTTTGGTGATAAAACATTTGCTTCCCTTGCAGGAATTTGGTTGCTAGTTACTCACCCTTGTATAATGATTCGTAAGCTCCTTGTGCTTTCAGAGAGAATCTGCAAATTGAATTGTGTGACTTCCAAACTTCATGCAAATAATGACCTTTCTACTTCATTTCTTTGACTTTGTTTTCATATAGTATAGCACCATGCTTCAAAAGGAACCTCCCCTGCGCTGGAAGTGCAAAAAGTATGCACAGTAACTTATTGAAAGCTTTAGTTTGATTTCGAACATCTGTAAATCATGTAATTGTACATTATTTTAGAAACAAAAAGGCTTGAAATTATTTTCATGGAAGATGATGTATATGTTCCATGCTTTTTGCAGATTATGAGTTGTTCATTAATTGTGGAGGCGGAAGCATTACAGTTGGAACTCAAGAATTTGAAGGGGACACTTCCCTACAAGGTCCATCAACATATTCTGAAAGTGGAAATTGGGCTTATAGCAGCACAGGCGACTTCATTGGAAATTCGAATGTCAAGTACATTGTCACAAACACATCAGTTCTAAATATCACCAATCCAGAACTGTACATGACAGCTCGTCTCAATCCCCTCTCCCTCAAGTACTATGGGCTTTGCTTACAAAGAGGAAATTACACTGTGAATCTCCACTTTGCTGAGATAATGTTCACGGATGACCAAAAATATTCTAGTCTTGGCAAGCGAGTATTTGATGTATCTATTCAGGTGAATTTGTTTTCTATCATCACAATTTCTCGGGGCAGTAGTGTACTTATATTTCCGCACTGACAGTGTTATAAATTTCGGTAGGCGGATTCGGTGCGCCTAGTGCCTAGGCGGCCCAACAGGAATTTTTTTTTTTTTTTGAAATTTTGTATTTTAATTTTTTTTGATTTTTTTGGGAATTTTTTGATTTTTTTTTTTGAACTTTTTGAAATTTCGATTTTCTTTTTTGATTTTTTATTGAAATTTTTGATTTTTTTATTTTTTCTTTAAATCTGATTTTTTTAAAATATTTTTTGAATTTTCAAATCTGAATTCAAATTTTAAATTTCTGAAATTTCAAAATTTTGAATTTTTTAAAATTTTCCGCCTTGGCCGAAGAGGCCGAACATGGGCCGACTTGGCCGAACAGGCCCGCCTAGGGCAGAACGGCCGCCTTGGAGGGCCGATTTGGGGGTTTTGTGCGGCAGGCGGCCGCCTAGCCCGATTTTTAGAACACTGCACACTGATTTAATGCAGGGACAGATGTTACTATTGTTGAATAATATCAATATTAACATTCACCAAAACTCTGGAGTGTTTTGGTGAACTGACCATGCTCATATGAGCAATGCTGTTATGCATGTGCAGACAGCTGTATATTAGGGTGTCTAGATTTGATGAATTGTCATAAAAAATTAACTAGCTACTTTATATTATAAATTAAAAATAATGTAACACACACACACACACACACACACACACATATATATATATATGTGTGTGTGTGTGTGTGTGTGTGTGTGTGTGTAGCCCAACCTAAAATATTGTCTAAAAACAAGTAAATAAGAAAACTCTCTCTACTACTTCGAAGGATTCAATGATATTGAATAGTACTCGGTTAGAAACTAGCGGAAACAACAAATAATACACAAGGTTATGCATAAATTTTTGAAATATTTTATAGTTCTATTTTTTTTACTATTATTTGGCTTTCTGAAATCAACTCTAAAACTCCGATCCAAAACCATTGAAACTTCCGAGATACATCCAAAACCATTGAAACTTCCGAGATACTCATAAGAAGGGTCCAAACTCCAAACTGATGCTGGTACCAATACTGCAAACATTGCTTCTTAGTCCTTTTAGGCATAGGTGTGAATTATATGATTGTTTCATATTTCATTGTGTGCTTTAATACTCTGAAGTCATTCACATGCGTACGAAGAAGTTAATGCATGTCCCAGTTTCTGTCCCTCTCACCATGGTCTCTTCTTTAAGTTTCTGAATTAAGATTTTAGCTTTTTCTTAGTCCTCTATGTAAGCATATTGTTTAAGGAACAAAACATCAGTTACTTGATTTACATTTACATGTGAAATTCTTTCTTACATCTATGCAGGGCAAAAAGGTTTTGTGGGACTTCAATATTGCTGAAGAAGCTAATGGGACTGGACAAGAGATTATAAAAACCTTCTCGACAATCGTTGATGGCAGCACCTTGGAGATCAGCTTCCAATGGACAGGAAAGGGGACAAATGCAATTCCTGATATAGGTGTATATGGACCTCTTATATCAGCTATTTCAGTGAGGCCTAGTAAGTCCTTGGATGTAATTATGCTCATTCTTGCAAGTAGTTATTGTTCAACAAAGTTTGATACTTCTTCCTTGTAGATTTTAAGCCCGATAAAGGAGAAGCCAAGCTATCAGTTGGAGCTATCTGGGGTATCATTGCCGGTTGTCTTGTAGCCATTGGGTTGATCTTAATCTGCCTTTTTATCTTCTTGAGAAGAAGAGAACCTGAAGATAATGGTAAGATATATTTAGGATTGACTATCATTTTGTTTCAATGTATGTATTTTGCCTCCTTGCGCAAAAGTAACTACATCCCTTTCGGTCCTCAAGATTTCCTACCTAAGCAACAAAGGTTTATCTTTCCAAAGTCAGTCTTTTGGGTCTACTCGGCTTCTATGTCTGTTCATGTAGTTTTTACTTTTTACATGAGTTTGTAAATCTCTTTTAGGAAGGATTTGAACCATTCTGATCAAGCTGTAGGAGAAGGAAGGAGGAGACGGCAGGATGAGAGAGCTCAGAAGCTTTTTTTTTTATTGTTTAAAACATATTTATCAATTTCAATTTCGTCTCAAAGCCCTCACCCGGATGCCTATCGCCCTCTTCCGTCTTTTAGGACACTACTAAAAATATGTTATTCTTAGCTTTTCTGAATTTTCAGTTTGTTCAAACAGTGATAATTCATTCAAGTTTTTAACTTCTGATTCTCTTCATCTTCCTTACCAATTACCTTCTTCTTGGTTTGAGATTTCAACCCTAGACTTGTGGAATCAAGGATAAGATGCCGTAGATCTCAAACTAAAATTCTCATCCTATAGTTCTTCAGATCACATGAATTTGTGGCGTTATGTTCTCATAGATCTTCATATCTTTGTGGCCTATATTTGAGCCAGGTTTCCACAAAGAGATTCTTAAGCAAGATTAGAAGTTGGAACAGCTGGACACACTATGATAGTCAAGCTGTTAGGTGGATGAAAGATGAACAATAGATCTATCAAGCTAATCATAGTGAGCAAAGTACACAGGTGATCTTTATGTGCTAGTTCCACTCAATCTATTGAAATGATTGTGAAATCTGTTGCGCTATCATTGCCAAAAATAAAATGTGAGGGAAGCTGTGCCCCTAATTTACTTGTGTGTGTGTGTATATATAAAATGTGAGGGGAGCCCTGATACATCAGGAGGACAGGCGGGGCCTGATGTGTAGTTGGATCATTCGCGACGGGGAGTGGAGGCCGGAGTCTTATCGATTCACCGAGGGGCTGGGTGGGATCATTAGTACGATTGCCATTGATCCGGACTTACCTGCTGACCGGTGGATTTGGGAGCCGACAGGAGCAACTCCGGGAACTGGGGAGTTCCAATTCTGGAGCTGCTACAATCTCATCCGGCGCACCTTCCCTCAGAGTTCTGACTACGAGTTTGTATGGTGCAAGGGTCTGGCCAGGAAGATGCAGCTCTGTGTCTACAAGCTTCTACTGGGCCGTCTTTTGACTCGGGATCGCCTGAGTTCGTTTGGGGTGCCGGTCCCGGATCCCAAGTGTGTTTTGCAGTCTGGAGCAAGAATCTATAAGGCACATCTTCTTCGAGTGTGCCCTGGCTTGGCAGATCTGGAAGGAGCAGAGTAGAGTGTTGGGAGGGTGCGCCTCCGGGAAGGGATATGGGGACATCATCACGGCGATCCGGGATAGTAGAGGTCGAGGGGAGGACTGGTTCCGGACCGCCAGAGTTCGACTGGCTGCTTCAGTGTGGCATGTTTGACGAGAACGAAACCGTCAGATATTTGAGGGGCTGGTCACCCCTTCGGTGGGCATTCTCCGTAACATCGAATTTGATGTAAAAGCTATGGAAAATTGATGAGTGAGAGTCCCACTTTGATTGTATGTTGTAAGATTATAGCATTATTTTGGAATAAAATTTATCCTTTTTCCAAATATATATATATATATATATATTTTTATATATATATATATATATATATATATATATATATTTCGAATAAGGGTGAATTTATTCCTCGCATATAGCGGAAAAGGTATTAAAATACATAACCAAATCGAGCAGTAGAATTCTAGTGACATCTAGGTGTATGTATCCTTCTGCCCTTTATTATTATTATTTTTATAGAGCAGTAGAATTCTAGTGACATCTAGGTGTCGAGGTACATGTATGTGTGCGAGTAGCAAGTAACCAACACACAAAGGATGCTAGTTTATGTGTCCTTAATACTTAAGTTCAAAACATGAAGCACCTTTTAAAGCCTGTGCAAAATGAGAGGTTACTGAATGCACACAACTGCAATGGTGGTCTATATGTTAGAGAACTGCAATGGAATGATTTTCAGTAACTGTATGTTGATCAAACAAAGCTACATGCAAGACTAAATGAGAGCAGATGGACAAAATAGTGTATCACTTGGTCTCACAGAAACCAATTGGTAAGGAGCCAAATAAAACGGATGGTGTATAGAGATTAGATGAATGCAGTACATACATAACAATCATCTAGTGACTGGACAAATCAAATGGTGTAGGACATCTCAGACTAGTCAAATTTAGCTATTACCCTTCTCGTTCTAAAGAGAGAGAAAAGATATATGGTTCCAACCAAAGGCAAAATGATATGCCGAAACTTGCGAGCTTTTTAGTCGAGCCCTCTTTATCACCAAACGATTGATTGTGTTGGCAAACTATTGGAATATCTAATTTCATAAACAACATTATTTTCTCCCATAACTTAAAATTTGCATCTACCATTAATCTTGCTCTTTTGTTTTTCCTTATTATCAGTCATGTCCTGTTCTAGAAACATGAAAAAAGTGTCACGACTCAAGAACCTTGTATAGAGGACATACATTACCAACAAAATGCATGTTGCCATCTTCAACTGCATACTCTATGCTTTGGGAACTTGAAGCAGACGGTCTCTGATTAAATCCTGTGAAAATAAAGATTTCTTATTCTTGTATTTATCTACACACCAATAACATTCCTTATATTACACTGAAAGTACAAATAACGAATAAATATTCCCAAGATACAAAGAAATAACTAGAAAAAATATATTGAATATGAATGCCTCTATTAAGGGTGGTGAAGCATATAGTATCCTCTAAAACTTTCCCTCAAGCTGGATGGTAGAGAGTGAACCACAACTTGTCCAGAAAGAGATGAATAAGTATTGGTAGCAATGCTTTTGTAAATATATCAGCCAACTAGAAACTCCATAGATCATGGGAAGAGTACGAGCGAAACAAAACCGAGCCCAAATCGAAGTAGCCAAGGAAGAGGATGAATCCCCATTTGGACAAGTAAGCAAAATCAACTAAGAGAAGAGAACCGAACCGAACCAAGTAGCCGAAAGAGAAAGAGAAGCAAGCTGAAAGAGGTATGCTGGTGATGAAAATCTCCATTGCTAGCGGCAATGAGATGATGGGATCTCACAATGGCGACGAGATGATGAGTGCAACGAGGAATCATGACAGGAGTTGATGAGATGACTGTATCTCATGATGGAGACAAGATGAGCATGATTGGAGTCGGTACATGTCGAGAGGATTTTCACCTTGCTTTGATACCATGTGGAAATTCAAAGCTCTTCCTGTTGTAAATGATCTCTAGTCAATTGCCTTCTTTATAATTACGCTGAAAATACAAAAGGGAATTATTCCCAAGATAGAAACCAACAGAAAACATTAACTACAAAATATACAGTGAATTGGATAATATCTTCTAATAGTTCAGTTTAAAGCTGAAGTTATCTGGGATTATATATGCCAACTTCTTGCAAATGATTGCAACTTGTCAGTAGAATCTCAGAAAAGTAAATTTATGAGCAATTAATAATAATAATTTTTTTTTTTCATTTCATCAAATTTAATGTTACATTTCAATGGTTGCAGAACTCAAAAGCCTAAAATTGCAGACTGGCTATTTCAGTTTGAAACAGGTAAAAGCTGCAACAAATTATTTTGATCCTGCAAATAAGATCGGAGAAGGTGGGTTTGGGCCGGTTTATAAGGTAAATTATAAACTTCATACAGATGTGCGCATCTTTCTTTACTAGTTCAATAGACTCTTGCATTGGTCATCTTTTGATGCTAAAAAGCACTCTTTCATATTTCAGGGTGTGCTCCCAGATAATTCTGCCATTGCTGTGAAACAGCTTTCTTCCAAGTCCAATCAAGGGAACAGAGAATTTGTTAATGAAATTGGCATGATATCTGCTTTACAACACCCTAATCTTGTGAAGCTTTTTGGATTTTGTATTGAAGAAAACCAGTTATTGCTTATATATGAATACATGGAGAACAATAGCCTTGCTCTAGCTTTATTCGGTTGGTGATGATACTTTTGTATCAAATTTCTGCTTCAAATGTATGCTATGTTCTGATCATTCACCATTCCTTCAGGTCCAGAAAGAAGTAGGTTGAAGTTGGACTGGGAAACAAGATGTAAAATTTGTCTCGGAATAGCAAGGGGTTTGGCATATCTTCACGAAGAGTCAAGGCTGAAAATTGTTCACAGAGACATCAAGGCAACAAATGTCCTTCTCGATAAAGATCTAAATGCAAAAATATCTGATTTTGGTTTGGCTAGACTTAACGAAGAAGAAAATACCCACATCAGCACTCGCATAGCTGGAACTGTGTGAGTCAAATATTATGCTTAGCCTTTTTAACTTACTGTTTATGGATTAAAGAACTAGTTAGCATGTACTTGAATTGTCTAACATTATGAAATACCTGGAAAAAAAAATCCTGTTGATAGTCACATAATCCGTGTAATTAGACTTGGAGTTCAAATTTGCTTCAATGCCTCCACATTTTTTCAGTTTACTTTCCAACTGTCTATAATAATGTAGATCCTTTTCTAGCATCAATGTTGTGACCTTACATGGATCATTAATTTTTAAGATAACAATCTATGTTGCACAAGAAGAGATGCCAAAGAGCTCTCTTTATCTTAAGCAATGGATTACTATTTTTCTTTCTTTTTTCCATGCATACTCAAAGAGAGATTGTTGGGTTGGTTTCTGTGTTGGCTGCTGGGGGAGGAGAGGGTTGGGGTGGGGAGAAGGAGAGAGGGAGGGGAGGGGGAGAAAGGAGTGGTGAAGGGGGGAGAAGTTTAATTGGGGAGAAGGAGAGGGAAGTGTTGTTGGGAACGAAGCACAGAAGCCGTTCCCCCAAACCGAAAAGTCCTGCGAGAGAACCGAGCAAAAGCACATAAACCAAAAACGTCAAACATAATCGCAGACACAAAAAAATTTGACGTGGAAAACCCTTGCGAAAAAACCACGGGACGATCGGAGTCCAACCCTGAAGAACCTCCACTAATGGAATAAAGAGAATACATCCTCTACAAGCTCCTCCCGATCCAACACGGATCACCACAACTCACTTGAAAGAAAAAAAATTTAATTGCGGACTCCGAAGAATAAGAGATGTCGAAAAATTATTCGAAGCGATCTCTCTTTCACAATAATCCTCAATCCTCTCTCTTTCTCAAAGATTGTAAAACTCTTGTTTTCTTTTTGAGATGTTTTTCAACTTGCATGCATCACCCTTTTATAAGCCCTTGGTAATCTATACATAAAAGGCCAATATATATGGAAACTTCCAATATGCATCAATCATATATTTAATGAAAACTCAATCATAATTGGCTTGCCATAATTGGAAGCTCAATTATATAGAAAGCTACTATATGAAGGATCCAATCATAAATATATGATCAAAGTAAATATGGAAATTGCAATCATATATTTCCTTACCATATATGTTCCAAAATAGGATCCATGCACTCCCCGAGCTTTTCCGACACACGGATGGCGCTCGTCGCACTTTGGGATATTCTCCACATAGGTTGGGAACCCCACCCACTCCAACAAATCTTCCCCTTCGCAACTAGGTGGAGGAACTCGTCATCCCGACGATCCGCCTGCAGTACTCAAACTTTTCCCTTGGTAGAACCTTCGTGAGCATGTCCGCTCCATTGTCATCCGTATGGACCTTCTCAAGCGTCGCGTCCTTCTTCTCAACCACATCCCATATCCAATAATACCGAGTCTCAATATGCTTAGACCGACTATGAAATGTCTGGTTCTTCACAAGGTTAATGACACTCTGGCTATCGCAAAGAAAAGTATACTGCTCTTGCTTTAGTCCTATTTCCTGCATCAACTTTTTCATCCACAGCAACTCCTTGCAAGCCTCCATAGCCGCAATGTACTCTGCCTCTGTCGTCGACAATGTAAAACACTTCTGCAACAGCGACTGCCACGATACCGCTCCACCAACAAACATCATCACATAGCCCGAAGTCGAACGTCTCGTGTCTACATCTCCAGCCATATCACCCAACCAGCTTCGGCTCGTTACCACCAAAGGAAAGTCTCCAATCAGCAGTACCCTGAAGGTACCGTAGAATCCACTTGACCGCACTCCAATGTACCCTTTCAGGATTGGAAAGATACCTGCTAACTGTGCCAACTGCTTTAGCGATGTCTGACCTCGTATACACCATAGCATACATAAGACTCCCCACAGCTGAAGCATATGGAACCCGCTCCATATCTTCCTTCTCGTCCTCGGTAGATGGACACTGCTCCTCAGTGAACTTAAAGTGAGCTGCAAGGGGGTTACTCACTTTCTTCGACCCGTCCATTCCGAAACGCTAAAGTACCCGGTAAATGTACTTCTTTTGGGACAAGTATAACAGCTTGGACTCTCTCTCTCGGCTGATCTCCATCCCAAGAATAATAATCGTTGCGCCCAAATCCTTCATAGAGAAGGCTGCGTCCAGTTGGCGCTTCAACTCCGCTATCTTAGTAGAATTCCGACCCACCAGTAGCATATCATCAACATAGAGCAGTAAAATGATGAAATCATCCTCGGCAAAGTACCTGACGAATACACAGTGATCCGACGTCGTCCGTGCATAACCATGCTCCCCATAAACGACTCGAACTTCCTGTACCACTGCCTCGGAGCCTGCTTCAGACCATACAAGCTTTTCCTCAACCGACAGACTAAGTGTTTCTTGCCCTTCTCAAAGAATCCCTCTGGTTGCTCCATGTACAACTCCTCCTCAAGATCACCATGGAGGAATGCCGTCTTCACGTCCATCTGCTCGACCTCCCAGTCGAAACTGGCTGCCAATGCTAGTACCACTCGAATAGACGACTGTTTGACGACTGGCGAAAAGATCTCATCATAATCTACGTCTTCCGCTGACCGTAGCCTTTAACTACCAGCCTCGCTTTGTAGGGAGGGCGAGTAGCATCATCTGTCTGCTTCACTCTGAACACCCATCGATTTCTCAAAGCCTTCTTGTCCTTTGGCAACCGCACCAGATCATAAGTGGAGTTGTCTTGTAAGGAACTCATCTCCTCCTGCATAGCCTCCATCCACTCCTGCCTATGTTCGTCGTCCATAGCCTCTGCGAAACTTTCGGGCTATCCCCCGTCAGTCAATAGCACATACTCATCTGGTAAGTATCTCGTAGATGGTCGACGCTATCTGTCGCTCCTCCTCAACGGAACCACTGGTGCTGGCTGTATATCAACAGCCTCCTCCCCTTCAGGAACTACCTCCCCGGTATGCTCATCCTCCTGAGGGTTACCTTGACCACCATCAACAGGCTGACGATCAAGGTTGGGAGCAACTCCATGTACTGGCTCCTCCATAACTGGATCCTCTGCGATGTCCTCTGGAAATTGTTCGAAGCAAAATGACTCTAACTCAGGCAATTCCTCGGCCTCAGAAGGCATCTCGGAATCCTGAGTGTTGGTCATGGTCTGATCCTCGACGAATACCACGTTCCTGCTTCTGCAGAGCTTTCTTTCCACGGGGTCGTAGAGTCTATAGCCAAACTCATCCCGACCGTAGCCGACAAAGACGCATCGCCTCGTCTTCGGCTCAAGTTTGGATCTCTCATCCTTCGGTACATGCACGAAGGCCTTACAACCAAACACTCGCAGGTGGTTGTACGACGGCTCTTTGTCGTACCATACTTTATCAGGCACATCACCCTGCAAAGGAGCACTAGGAGATAAATTAATAACATAAGCAGCTGTGTAAAGTGCCTCACCCCAATAGCTGCACGACAAGTTTGCTTCTGACAGCAAACACCGTACCCTCTCCATCAGTGTTCTGTTCATTCGCTCCGCTACACCATTGAGCTGAGGTGTCTTGGACGGAGTCTTCTGGTGGCGTATCCCTTGCTCTCTGCAATAAGCATCAAAGAGACCGATATACTCGCCGCCATTGCCTGACCAAACACATAGCAGCTTCTTGCCCGTCTCCCTTTCAACAGAGGCCTGAAACTCTTTGAAAGTGGGCAGCACCTTATCCTTGGTCTTTAAGGTATAGACCCAAACCTTCCTGGAACAATCATCAATAAACGTCACAAAATAAGAAGCATCACCAATAGATTTTACCTTCATAGGACCGCAGACATCCGAGTGAATCAACTCGACAACGCCGGTTTCCTCGAACTTGGGTGACTTTGAAAAGGTACCCTATTTTGCTTTCCCGCTAAACAGTGCGTGCACTTCTCCAATTTTGTAGACTTTAGCCCTGGAATCACCTTCCTGTTCACCAAGTAGCTCATCCCCTTCTCGCTAATATGGCCGAGCCGTCTGTGCCACAACTCGGTAGACGCATCACTGACTGCGTTCACCTCATGTGCCCCCTGTGCGCTTCCCTCCATATAGTAGAGTCCGGACTTCTTGCTTCCTCTGGCAATTACCATCGAATCTCTGGAAAGCTTCCATTGACCGTTCCCGAAGAGATTGAAGAAACCCTCGTCATCCAACCTTCCAACCGACACTAGGTTGAAATGGATATCAGGAACATGACGGACATCTTTGAGAACAAGAATTGCACCCGTCTTCATCCTCAAATGTACATCTCCAATGGCAATCGCCTTCGACACATCTTCGTTGTCCATCTTCAACACTCCACAGTCGCCTGTTGTGTAAGTGGCAAATAGTGTCATGTTGTGAGATACGTGCGCTGAAGCACCAGAGTCCACTAGCCAAGAATTGTGATCGCATGAGAGGTTCATGACAACCTCATCACCTACGACGATCACATCGCCTCCATGTGCTGACGTCGTTGCTGTAGTGTTCTCACTTTGCTTCCCCTTATCGCCCTTCTTCTCTCTCTTCCAAGCGAAACAGTTCCGCTTGATGTGGCCCTTCTTGCCACAATGGTAACACTCCGAGTACTCGTACCGACCCTTGGACTTGTCTCTGCTCTTATCTCTGCCACCACCTGGACCCCTGTTTTTGCCCCTTCCGCGGCTCTCTGAAACTAGCACCTCTGAGTGGTGGGATGTGGATGAAGTGTCCTATGAACATCTCTGCATCTCTTCATTCAGCACCCCGCTCTTGGTAAACTCCAGACTGACTACGCCTTCCGGAGCAGAAACGATCATAAATACTCGTACGGTCTCCCACGAGTCTGGCAATCTACATAGCAACCAAAGTTCTTGAACCTCGTCGTTGAACTTGACTCCCATCGAGGATAGCTGGTCCACCACGCCCTGGAACTCACTCAAGTGATCCGTAATGGATGCACCATCTTTGTACCGCATACCCATTATTATCCGGATCAGGAACAATTTGTTTATCTCAGTCTTTTTTGCATACAAAGATTCCAGTTTCTTCCACAACGTTTTCGCATGCTCAATATTGGCAACGTGGTTGTACACGTTCTCGTCAACAAACTGTCGCATGTACCCACACATCTGTATATGCTTGAAGTTCCAGTCCTCATCGGATTTGTCACTGGGCTTCTCGGACGCAAATACTGGAAGATGCAGCTTCTTGACGAACAATAAATCCTTCATCTTGCTCCGCCAATAATGGTAGTCGGCACCGTTCAGGTTCACCATGTGTCACGATCCGCACCCTGAAGAGGGGCACGAGCACGTGGTTACGTCCAGACTACGCCGCAGAATCGGCGGTAGAACGCTGTATATAAGGTCTGTAAATACTACGACTAACAGTATAAAGGTACCTGTACAGTATATACACTCCGAATGGAGGTGACATAGCAATACAGTCTCAATCACAAAATAAAACTAAGGTAGATAACATGGGAAGGAAATATGATAGATGAAATAGGAGTAAGTTCAAAATCCAACACAAGCCCAGAGATATACACAACGTCACAGAGTCACAGAATATAATATAAATACTACAATCTGAAGGTACTAGCTGGATCGCAGTCCAGGCAACCCTAACTAAGCTACACTACTCTGGGTGAGCAAAGTCTAGTGGCTCTACTATCAAGCCACGGTCCAGGTCTACTCCATCTAACTCGTCCCCATAATAGGTCGGGCAATCTGCCTCAGAATCATCTGTAATATATCAACGGTATCCTGTCAGGAAAATGAGCAAGTACAAACACTAACAGCAGTTCCATATGAATTGACAAATTCTATAAGAGACAGTATAATGAAATACAAGACAATCAACAGGAAATATATATCAAGATGTGAGTACTGAATAGGACGACAATATATAGGATGACTTGGGAACTATTCGAAAGCCGAGTTACAACCCTTAAACCAAACAAGGACCGAGGTTGTAACCCTTCTCCCGAACAGAACTTAGCCTCCTATGATAAATAAATATAAAATGTGCCTTGAATTATTTGTGCGTTATGTGATCGGCTTGGAAAACATGATCAGACTTTCCATCTGACCGGCTATGAACAAGTGTACAACTGAGCAGAATAAGGCCGGTCACCATGGAAAGTTATGAACAAATGGGGTCAGGCTTTACCCGTCGTGAGCGAGGGTATAGCTATGAACAAATAATAAGTACGAGTGTATAGAACAAGTGGGGATTTTGATCACACAACCACTAATAACTCCCCATCCCCGAATAGTATAAAGGATCCAGACATGACACGTCATGACACGGGATTCCATAAGAGGGTAGCAAGTCCCCTTAGGAATCGGTGTCTATACAAGTACAGGTAACAAGTCGAGCAATGTACCAGTATACCAAGTAATCCAGGAACAACATCTCATGACATGATCCAACATATACTAGTCCGTGAACTATCGTGTCTGAAAATCAAGTAAGACACTACAACTGAATCGGATATAGCAGATATCAAGACAATGAAAACTATCAGTGAATGTACTCGCCTGGTATCCTGAATATCTGAAGAGAATCTACTGTCCGAGGAGTGGTGTTTGTCTCCTATAGAACAGTACAAGTCACTAGATGTCTAAAATAATATAACAGACTGCTACAATGCATCTACATGATGTTTGGGATCAATCTAGGCTAAAGTCAACCCTTGGTCAACTTATTCCAGTCAAACTAGGTCAACTAGGTCAAGCCTAACCCAAACAAGTCTCACTAAGCCTAACAAGCCTATTCTAGCAAACACACATCACAAGTCATACCATTCTATCTACACCAATCCATATGTGCATTCATGCCATACACATAGGCTAGGTGCCATATATATAGTCTATATCACACATTCCCACACATTATATATACAGTAATTTAATATAAATATCATACACATATATATACCACATTACTAATTATCAAGCATATAGATAATATATATATATATATTTACATATAGGTCATTAATGTATATATTACATATAGAGAGAGAGAGGGTGAAAGAGTGTCAATGTGTGTGGCATACATATACATATATAGGCAAATCATGTATGGGCTATATGCCTACATACACATATATCCACTTGTTAATTATACACACATATTACATGTATACATATATTGGAAGATAAAAGGGTGTCACATGTATAGGTAGAATGGTGTGTGTGTACAAGGATTCAACATGGCTATAGTGTATCATGGCAAGGTTTAAAAGTGTATGTGTGTGTGACATGTTATCAATGTGTGTGTATATGAGAGTGTGAGTGTGTGTATGTGTGAGAGTGCAGTGGGGAAAACAGTGTGTATCAGTGTCACATAGGGGTGTGTCAAGGGTCTTAAATGACAGGAATTGTGTGTGTTTAGATAGGTGGCCTGTGTGCGTGTGAGAGAGAGAGAGAAACCTGTGACAGTGCTCTCAAGGACAGGAATTCGTGTGTGACAGGACAAGGGTTTAGATAGGGTGTGTGTTAGGAAGGTGTGACAGGGAATTAGAATAGTGTGAGTGTCAAGTGGCTGAACAGTGTAGGCTAGTGTTCAGGTTATAGTGTGACAGGAATTCGTGTGTGAGTGCGTGTGTAATATGTCACAGGGGGTGTCACCATTCTCAGATTTGCAAACCAACCATAGTTCAACCAAAACAGTGAGCATGAATTTCAGGATTGAGAACAATGATAGTTAACAAGATACACATAGCTCAATCCCATTCGAAATCCACCCTTAGTTAGCATCAACCCAATCCAAATTGAACCAAAACCCTTGGTTAACATAAAACCTAACATACATAGATGAAAACATGGTAATTTAATCATGGAAATTTGGTTTGGAAAGATATCTAAACTCGGAAATCAGGAAACAGCACATTGTGTCAGAAAAATGGGGAAAACCCCATTTGAAACCAATTTCCGAACACCAATCATAATCCAACATTTGTACATTCTAATACATATGTAATTGAACCAATCCTAATCATTAAACGTCAGTACATCAGTTAAAGTTTAATCAAATTCTCAGGATAATCGGATCTATGCACTGCGTATCAAGAAAATTTGGAATACCCGATTTGAAAACTAAAATCAACCAATAACCCACAATCAAAGAGTTGGTAACTAGTGACACATATGTGAGAGTGTCCTGAGAGTCGTTTCGTGTCCAACAACACGACATAGACGTGTCCACCACAATGCAAACACGTGGGGTGCACCCAGTGTAGCACAGCGTCGTGCACGAGTGCACACGCGTGTAGGACACGACACACGACACTTCGTGTCACGTGCACACACCCACGTGGTCGCCTAGGATAGGGCTACACGTGGGACAGCCTGACACGTGTCCACGATGTGTCTACAGTGGACACGAGCACGTGTTCATGCGTGTCTGTGCGTGTTTCAGCCGCCAGCACGCGACAGCGCGCGGCCAGTGCGGGTGCGATTGCTCCGCGCGTGGTCAACCATCTGCTCCCAAATTTTGGGAGCATGGTGACAGTCATTGCCCCTCGCTCTCCATAAAATTTCGTGTCCCGAAGTGTCATGTGTCACGAGTTATGGACCCCGATAGGCAGGACACAACCTAGGGCTCGTGCAACGTGTCCAAGGCCAAAAATACGACACAAACCGATACGAAACACCAAACATCCTTCACAAAAATTAAAACACACATGTAGATCTACAGATCTATGAAATTAGATTTTCAAAATACGAAAATAAATCCCTAAGGGGGCATTTTTACAAACACCTAGGTATCCACTATGATACGTGTCCGATACGGACACCAAATGGACACGAATTGTGCCCAAATTTCGGGGACAACTAGGGACTCCTAGATCTAGCCCTATATGCAAAGAAAATAGGAAAAACAATGGATTTAAATGATTTACCTATTAAGTGTCAATACTCAAGAAAAGCTTCAAATGGAATGATTCCAAATAGCAACTCCTAAGCTCCAAATGACACGAAAACTGAGGTGAACCTCCAGAATCAGTAAACAAACAATAATTAGATCCTAATGCAAAAGACTAGGGTTAAAAAGGAGTTGAAATGAATTAAATAGGATTTTAGGGGAATGGGAATTTACCTCTCCTTCAAAATCTAGGTCAAGAACAAAAGAGGCAAGAACACATTAAGAGAATACTTATAGGCAAGGAAAACCCTAAGTGTGGCTGGTCATGGGTGGATTTAGTTGGGTTTTGGGCTTAAGTCATGGGCCTATGGCTTAATTACAAGTCATGAAATCATAAATCATTGCATTAACCCTTAAATCATGACTTGATTTCACTAAACTTAATCCTCCTATTCCAAAACTAGTTTCTAATGACTAAAAGTAGGTTAACTTAAGTAAGTGTTGTAAAAATCCCTCTAGGCGGTCGACTAGTCCCCGACTAGTCGCTAGTCGGCCGCCGCCGACTCGACTAGGGGCTAGTCCCCGACTAGTCACTTGTCGGCCACCGTCGACTCGATTAGGGGCTGGTCCATCAAAAAATTGGCTAAATTGGTACTAGTCTGGGCTGCCGTCGACTTCATCAAGGCAGTCGCCGTCGACTCTTTACTTTGTTGCTGCCTTTTTTCTTTTTGAAAAAAGTGACTAGCCTACTCTTTTTTTATTTTTACTTTTTCTTTGTTATCTCTTTGCTACTGTTGTTGTGGCCCTTTTTTTAATTTTTGCTTGTTACTTTTTTTTGCTTTTGCTTGCTACTGCGGCTGTAACTCTCCGTACAAAATAGTAAGTTGTTAACATATTATTTAAAGATTTATCGAAATAGAAATTTGTGCAAAATAATGAATAAGAAAATGCACTGCAATAACTAAAAGTTCAACAATTAACATATTATTTTTAAAATATTTTATAACATATTACATATATATATTCATTAAAAATTCTAAACCGACTAGTCCCCGACTAGTCCTCGAGTAGTCCGATTAATCCGTAGTCCTCACAAACCGACTAGCGGCCGACTAGCGATTTTTACAACCTTGCTTAAGTTAGGCTAGGGTTACCTTGGCTAGGGTTAGCTACTAGGCTAGTCTACTGAGTCTCAAAAAGTCAAAGTCAACATATCAACCACCAATTCAACAAATTAATTAAAAATTCAAAAAAATTCACCAAAAGACTAAAATACCCTCAAGCTAAAAATGTGGTAGTGACACCATGCGCACCGGCTTCGCGTCCATCTCTGCTTCCTGGTTTGACTGTCAACTCCTGACACTTTTTTGAACCCAAAGCTCTGATACGACTATGTTGGGAACGAAGCGCGAAAACCGTTCCACCAAACCAGAAAGTCCTGCTGGAGAACCAAGCAAAAGTACACAAACCAAAAACGCCAAACACAATCGCAGACACAAAAAATTTTGACGTGGAAAACCCTTGCGGGAAAAACCACGGGACGATCGGAGTCCAACTCTGAAGAACCTCCACTAATGGAATAAAAAGAATACACTCTCTACAAGTTCCTCCCGATCCAACACGGATCACCACAACTCACTTGAAAGAAGAAAATTTAATTGCGGACTCCGAAGAACAAGAGATGTCGAAAAATTGTTCGAAGCAATCTCTCTTTCACAATAGTCCTCAATCCTCTCTCTCTCTCTCTCTCAAAGATTGTAAAACACTATTGTTTTCTTTTTGAGATGTTTTTCAACTTGCATATATCACCCTTTTATAAGCCCTTGGTAATATATACGTAGAAGGCCAATATATATAGAAACTTCCAATATGCATCAATCATATATATAATGGAAATCCAAACATAATTGGCTTGCCATATTGGTAGCCCAATTATATGGAAAGCTACTATATGAAGGATCCAATCATAAATATATAATCAAAGTAAATATGGAAATTGCAATCATATATTTTCTTATCATATATGTTCCAAAATAGGATCCATGCACTCCCCGAGCTTCTCCGACACACGGATGGCGCTCGTCGCACTCCGGAATATTCTCCACATAGGTTGGGAATCCCATCCACTCCAACAAGTGTGCCAGGACACATGGGGCTATTAGGTTGGGTATCCCTACAAAACCTTAAACACGAAGAATATGCAATCAGTGGCTTGAAATATGACATGTTGAGTACTTCTCATGCCAACTCTCAATCTCATGAGAACCACATACAAGTAACCCGAAAGGTATGAAATATTGGAGATTATGAGGTTAGAAGAAACCAGCAACCTGTGCCAAATTAGTTAGTGTAAAGAAGTGAGATAGAACCACATTTTTCACCTTGGCGTCTAGGAACATCCCTGAGGTATTTAAGACCCCTTCTTGGGGAATTGCCTACTAGGGATTCACAATGCCGGTTGTACCATGTCTAATTAATACAAACTTGAAGCCATATTTTGATCGAACTTGTCAATGTATTCTTTCTTTACAGTGTGCCCTACCCAACCAACAAGACATAGTAGGAATAGTGACCAAATTGTTTGGACCATTTGAAAATATCGATATTGTAAGTAGTTGCCTCCAGCTATATGCTCTTAAGTTAAAAACAGAAGTTGTATCGTGATTATTGGCATCCACATATACTTCAGTATATGTTTGCTTTTAGTGGTCTCAAGTATCTTCAATAATACACACACAGCGAGACACAAGACTGGTATGTATATAATTTGTACAAGTATCCTGATTCACTATGGTCTTAGCTTCTGAACCTTATTGCTCACCTCTATGGTCATACTTATCCAAGTTATATGGAGTCCCAGTGAAGTTCAAGTTCCTGAAAAATTATGTCTGTTTTTTATGTGTAGCTTTTGTTATATAGTTGTTGATTCCAAAAATCACTGAAGAAGATAATGGTTGGGGATCACGTAGTGAGAAACTGGTTGCATACAAGGTGAAAATTATGAATATATGTGACCCCAATCTATGCTTCACAGTTTATTACTTTGAGGGGGCGTTTGGTACGCAGAATAATATATAGCCCGGGAATTCTATATTCCCAAGAATCAAATTTCCGGTAATGAAATTTCCTGGAAAATTATATTCCAATGTTTGGCGACTATATAAATATTCCCGAGAAAGAAAATGAAAAATGATATAAAAAAATAAATAAATAAAACTTAAAAAAAATTTAAAAGGATAAAAAAAAACCTAAGAAAAAACCAAAAAACAACAAAAAAAAACTTGAAAAATGAACAAAATGACAAAAAAAATTCTTAAAAAATGAAAAAAGATTAAAAAAACTGAAAAAAAAACAACTCTTATATAAATGAAAGAAAATTAAAAAATAAAATACCAAAAAAGCTTAAAAAAATGAAAAACAAAAAAACTTAAAAATGAAAAAGGATTAAAAAAAAAAGAAAAAAGACAAGAAAGAAAATAAAGAGTAGAGAAAAAAAATATCATGGGCAAAAAAAATAAAAAAAATCCACCTATTCTTAAGGGATATGATTCCCATGTTTTATGGGTAAATTGTTTATCCGGGTATTCTCAATTTCTGAAAATAACTTTTGATAACCTAAACCAAACGTGGGAATAGGTTTCCACCCTAAATGTTCCTGAGAATAAAAAAATCCCTCAAGAGTTGTTAAAGAGGGAGAAAATAAATCTCTCCTGAAGAAGGCAGCATAATACTCCTTTTACATGGTTACATACTGTGACTTAAGGCCTCGTTTGGTTCACGGAAAGGAAATGAATTCCCTTGTATTTTCCATAGGAATGGAAAAGTAGGATTCCTGTCACATTTCGTTTCCGTTGTTTGGTAAAACAAGAAAACTACCTAGGAAAGGAAAGCAAAATATAACAATGTTCCAATAATATCCTTACCTTTTAAAATAAAAATAATATTATAAAAAATAACATTAATGGTAAAATAAGCAATGACACATGGTTACTTTTGTCGTAACTTTTGTAATAAATGTTGGGAAAGGAGGGAAAATCAATCCCATGGGTCTTGGGTAAAACCATATTCCCACCAATTTTTCTCCTTGTCAGGAAATCGATTCCCAAGTTTGTGGCTACCAAACAAAGGAAATGAACAACTTTCCTTTCTTGGTTTCTTAAATCCGTGAACCAAACAAGGCCTAAGTGAAATGTTTGGGGAAAGGGTTGGAGGGGGGATATATAGCGATTTTATCTCTCGATTTTGGTTAATTTTTGAAATTCTTATATGAACCCCAATGTTTTGGCTGGTTTTTTACATTTATTAAAATGTCTTTTTTCTCTATATAATAATGTTTATTAATTTTGCAGTGGCTATATGGCTCCTGAGTATGCAATGAGAGGTTACTTGACAGACAAAGCAGATGTTTACAGCTTTGGAGTTGTGACACTAGAGATTGTTAGCGGAAAGAGCAACACAAGTTTTAGGCCCAGGGAAGACTTTGTATATCTTCTTGATTGGGTAAGTACAAAGACTGCATTTCACAAATATATCTATTTCCTAACATGCAAATTGAATAATTAGTGACTCTAAATAATTGAGAAGGGACAATTACAAGGGCAAAGTGATCTTCGGCTCCAATTAAACAATGAACTTTAATTATTGGTATTGACATACTTCAAGAGGTAAGGTCTTCACTCTTTGGTCCAATTTGTAAGTTATATGCCAACCGTAGAGGGGGTGAATAGGGTTGATAGCAAATATTCATGAATTAAAATAATGAATTTATGCTATCAAAATAATATGCAAAAATTGAAGTGTGAGAAGTACAAAGTAAACGACATAGTGATCTATACTGGTTAGCTCAAGAGAACTTAGACCATTGCCCAAGCCTTTTGACTTCATGGACTTTGAAACGAAGGATCCCACAGCTCCCAGGTGCAAATTTTATTTCACTCTGAAGAGCCAGCAAGGATTCGTGATCAATACACTAGACTATCCGACTTCAATGAGACCTTCTGATAAGCCCACCTTTAACACCAAGCAGAGGTTACACCATCACCCGGAAAACAACAAAGTTCAAGCTTTTACAAGTTGCATAATACATAATATCGCTCAATCTTGCTACAAGAACTTTGAATCGAGGTAGCACTGAACAGAATTTCTCTCTAGAACATTATAAAAGAGGTTGAATGCTTGAAAAGTGTAAGAGAGAAATGTGACCGTGGAATGTAGTGGTGATGGATGAGTGCTTATGCAGCCTATGACTCACTTATATAGCGTCAAGTGTGTAATGAAGAGCACAAATCGTATTGAACTGGCTGTTATAAGCTAGTTCATGCCTGACCTGTTGACCGGTGAGTCTGAAACTGCAGACAACACCTGACCGGACCGATCCAATCTGTCAGACCGATGGACCAGCCAGCCTGCGATCAGTGCAAGCGCTCAGCTTGATTTGGGTTTTATACCTATCTTGGCTTTTTGTTGGAATATTTAGTATGTCATATTTAGTAAATTGTATTAGCATAAATGATATTGAAATATCCTGCGGACATATTTGGTATGCCAGAATATGCCACAGAATATTCCATCATTGTAATATTGACTGTAAGGATATATAAAGCCAAGAGGACTATCAATAAAATCATCAATCAATTACAACATGGTATCAGAGCCAAGTTTCCACAAATCCTAACCCTAGCCACCACCAACCGACCCACCCTTCCGCTATTCCTACCAAATTCTAACCCTAGCCGCTACCCTCCCCTTTCCCACACGCGGCCAGAGCCCACGCGCGCGCGGTCAGAGCCAACGCGGCCCCTACGTGCCCCGCGGCTGCTGCGGCTGCTGTGGTGTTGTTGCACGCGCGCTGGGCGCCCCCCTCCCCTACAGCGCGCACGTCTCCTGCGACTATTACCGACACTGACGTACGCGACGTCACTCGCATCACCGATGTTTGGATCGTTCCGAAAGTTGACACCGAATGCCTAGATTTGATGAAAAACATGTTCGGATCTAGAAGCGGACGACGAGAACGAGCGTGAGTCGTGTGACGGGTGTGACGTAATCATCGAAGAGGACCGATGGAGGAGATCATCAAGAAGCTGGATCCTGCGGAGGTTGCGACGTTGATGAAGCTGATGAAGATGTCGGCTGGTGAGAGCACGACACGAACGTCGACGAGGTTGGAGCTTTCCTCTATCGATCTGAAGCTAGATGGACCAGCTACCTATCTGATTTGGTCACGGCGGGTGAGGCGAACCCTCGCAGGAAAGAATCTGGAGGGATTCCTGTCGGGCGAGAAGACAGAGCCGGACGAGGGCTCGGCAGGACACGACGAGTAGAAGTCCACTCATATGGTGATCTATATCTGGCTTCTCAACTCCTTAGTCCAGTCTATTGCCGCCACAGTAGACGGCATTGAGATGGTGAAGGATGTGTGGGAGAAGTTGAGGCGGACCTATGATGGTGTGAAAAATAACTTACGGGTTTTCCAGATCAATGGGGAGATCGACGACACCATACAGGGAGAGAAGACGGTACAGGAGTATGCCACGGAGTTGGAGCGTCTGTAGCTGGATTACGATCAAATCTCAGATCGGACAAGCTGCGGGGACCCGAAGTATAAAGAGAGACAAGTATGTCTACAAGAGAGGACGATAAAATTCTTCAAAGGGCTGACTGCAATATTCGCTCAGAGGATGGCCCTACTTCTCGCCCAACCGAAGATCCCCTTGAGGAGGCTATCTCAGCCATGATCCAGTAGGAAACACGCATCAGATTGCAGGCGGGAACATGTGGTCCTCCTGAAGCAAAGTCAGCACTGACGGCCACCAGCTCGGACGACACAAGGTCTAAGGGAGAGGCCTGGAAGCACAACCGACAGTGCTACAACTGTGGAAAGATGGGCCACCATCGGTATGCTTGCACCAAACCACCTAAGGAGGAAGATTCAGGTGGTGGACGGAGACAATTCAGTGAACGAGGACATTTTGGAGGACGTGACCGTGGTCGTGGGGGTCGACGAGGCGGTCGAGAAGGTTATCGGGCGAACCTGCTGGTAGCAGAAGGAGATAGAAGAGCTGGCGACACCTTTACCGAGGAGGGTCGGGCACTGGTAGACATGCTGGAGATGCTCAGGAGGAAGCAGCGAACGTCAAATGATAGAGACAGGAGGAGCACAACAAAGGAGGCGTCCACCTCATTCTTCGCTAGAGGCAACGCCGCCATGTATGTCCATCCATAAGAAGGTACTGACGACTCACTTGCTCTTGCATCCATTGCTTCCCTTAAATCGTCAGACTGGATTATCGACTCGGGGGCATCTCGGCACGTGACGGAGAATACTAGTGAGTTCTCTTCCTATACTTACCTAGCATCAACAGACAGCATTCAGACAGCTGATGGCACTTTTCAGCCAGTGGTCGGTAAGGGTGCCGTTAGTTGTACAGGTTCAGTAAAATTATTCAATATTTTATATGCTCCATTCTTTCCAGTCAGTTTCTTGTCCATTAGTTCTATAATCTTTCAACTTAAATGCATTGTTTCTTTTGATATCCCTAAGGTGATCTTTCAGGAGAAAGAGACGGGACGAAAACTTGGAACTGGCACTTGGCATAAGGGACTATGGTACCTGGATCGAGAAGGACTGGACTCAGCACTAATGTTTATGACAGAGAAGGCTGGTATGAGAGGACTGCAGATGAGGGCTGAGGATACTTTGATACTCCATCATAGCAGGTTGGGACATTCCTCCTTTGACACTTTAAGTAAATTGTATCCAGATATTTATGAAAAATCAAATAAAAAGAAACTAGTATGTGATGCATGCGAGTTAGACAAACTTACTAGGAGTTCATATATTGGTACAGGTCATAGGAGCTCTTCTGTTTTTGAGGTAGTACACTGATGTTTGGGGTCCATGTGCCACTAATACTATGAATGATTATAAGTACTTTATTTCCTTCATTGATTGTGCTTCTCGTGTCACCTGGTTGTACTTGATAAAAAATAAGAGTGATGTACCTACTTCTTTTCGAGATTTTCACAAACATGTCCAGACTCAGTATGGGACAATTGTGAAGATACTGAGGTCTGACAATGGAACATAGTATACAAACAGAACACTTGCAGAATACTTGTCAGTACACAGGATACAACATCAGACCACCTGTGCATACACACCTGCACAAAATAGCGTAGCAGAAAGGAAGAACAGATACCTTCTGGAGGTCGTAAGAAGCATGATGATCGAATGAATGCCCCACAGAGTCTGTGGGGGCATGCAGTGTTGACAGCAGCTCAACTAATCAACAGAATGCCTTCGAAGGTCCTGTGATGGAAGTCTCCATGTGAAATATTGCAAGGCAATAATAGTGGGATACTCCCACTGAAGGTGTTTGGGTGCGTATGTTTTGTGAAGGACAACAGGTCGTCAGTTAGAAAACTTGATCCTAGAGCAGTCAAGTGCGTCTGCGTGGGCTACTCGGCGACTCAGAAGGGGTACATGTGCTGGAGTCCAGTGGAAAAGAAGTTTGTAAGTATGGATGTCCACTTTTGGGAGCATAAGCCATACTACCGTCAGGAGGGAACTTCAAACCACACGCCTAATACTGCCTGTATGAGACGAGAGGGGTAGAAGGAGAGCTCGGTAGTGACCGATTTAGGAGTTTGGCATGGAGGCACGGTTGAGAAGGAGCAGGAAGGTGAAGAGGAATATGGGAAGTAGATGAGAGGTATTAGGCCTACGGCTCAGGGGGAGTTACTTACCTACAACATGAGAGGAAAGCAAACTACAGGACCAGTAACTACAGTGACAGTGCCAAGTCCCTTGCCTGCGTCTGTCTCGACTCCTGAGACACCTATATTACCACCATCATCCCCTTCATGTGATATCATTCTCCCTACTCCCACACCATTATCAGTACGGAGGATCACTCGCAGCAATGCGAAATTTTTTTCGGACATATATGGTTGGGACCTTGCTCAGTTTGTTTCTTATGACCATCTCTCTTCTTCTCATGGAACATTTATTGCATCTTTGGATAGTATTACTGTACCTAACAATTGACATGTTGTCAAGAATGATCCAAAGTGGAAAGCGACAATACCCGAGGAGTTATGAGTTCTTGAGAACCACACTTGGGAGCTGGTGAGACTGCCAGAGGAAAATAGCGTAGTCGGATGCAAGTGGATCTTTACTGTGAAGCAGAACCCAGATGGACAGGTTGAGTCCTACAAAGCTCAAATGGTGGCAAAAGGATACAGTCAGACGTACGGCATCGACTATGACGATTCTTTTGCATCAGTCGCAAAGATGAGTACTGTCAGGACCCTGATTTCTTTGGCAGCGAATGGTGGATGGAAGCTACACCAACTGGATATGAAGAATACATTTCTTCATGGGGATCTGGTGGAGGAGGTATACATGGAGATACCACCAGGATTCGGCACCAACCAGACAGTGGGCAAGGTCTGCAGGTTAAAAAAGTTCCTCTATGGACTAAAGCAGTCTCCTCGGACGTGGTTTGACAGATTCAGGAGGACGATGATACGGATGGAATATCAGCAGATTAATGCTGATCATACTGTATTCTTCAGACGGAGTGGAGGCCACATCACCATGCTTGCGGCGTATGTGGACGACATGATTATCACAGGAGATGATGAGCAGGAGATCGCTCGACTCAAGGGGAAGCTTGGCAGGGAATTTGAGGTGAAGGATCTTGGTCTTCTTCGCTATTTCCTTGGGATAGAGATCGCTCGAGACGTATAGGGGATTGTTCTTTCTCAGATAAAGTATGCACTGGACCTTCTTACAGAGACAGGGATGTTGGGGTGCAAACCTGTAGCAACGCCAATAGGCCAGAGGTTCAAGTTGGAGGTCGAGACTGGAGACCCAGTTGATCGAGACAGATACCAGAGACTAGTGGACAAGTTGATCTATCTTAGCCACACACGACCTGATATCTGCTTTGCAGTGAGTGTGGTGAGTCGCTACTTGCACGACCCACGGAAGGGTCATATGGATGCAGTATACCAGATTCTGAGGTACTTGAAGGGTGCCTCCGGGAAGGGGCTGATATTCAAGAAGAACAATCAAGTGAGCATTGAAGGTTACTGTGATTCTGACTGCACTAGCTGTGTTGATGACAGAAGGTTTACCTCAGGATATTGCATATTTGTAGGAGGCAACCTAGTCTCCTGGAGGAGTAAGAAATAGTCTGTGGTGGCCAGATCGACAGCGGAAGCAGAGTACATAACTATGGCCCTGATAGTTGCAGAACTGCTATGGTTGAAGAACATACTGGTAGAACTGAAGCTGGATGAAAGAGTCAAGATAAAATTGTGGTGTGACAACCAATCAGCTATTAGTATCGCCAACAATCCTGTACAGCATGACAGGACCAAACAGGTCGAGATTGATAGGTTCTTCATCAAAGAGAAGCTGGATAGCGAATTGGTGGAGATTGGCCACATTCCGACCAATGATCAGGTAGCAGACGGACTAACCAAGGGACTTACCTCTGTGAGCATGATTAGAGGATGTGACAAGATGGACTTAGTGAATATATTTCGTCCATCTTGAGAGGGAGTGTTGGAATATTTAGTATGTCATATTTAGTAGAGTATAATGGATATTGGAATATCCTGCGGACATATGTGGTATGCCAAAATATGCCACAGGATATTCCATTATTGTAATATTGACTGTAAGGCTATATAAAGCCAAGAGGACTATCAATAAAATCATCAATCAATTACAACACTTTCTTTTCTCAGCCTAGTGTTGTAGTACATATGGCGTACAAATATTCTTGGAACGCATAGACATTTGCATTAAAGCACACTTTGAAATACAAATAGTTGGGTTATTCCAGAACGTTTGTAATTCAGTTGCTAAAGTTCTCAGCAAGGTCAGGGGAACTACAAATAGTTTTATGTATAGCAATGATGATTATGATAAAATTATTTAGCATTCTCTCTGCTCAATGATGAATGTGTAGATTAGCACAACTCAACAAAAAAAGGAATAGCTTTAAACATCTACTCTATGTATACAACTGTTAATAGTTATCTTTCATACCAACACGGTGTTTAACCCTACTATGCTTGTAAATGAACCACAGGCTTATGTCCTACAAGAGCAGGGAGGTCTTATTGAACTTGTCGACGAAAGGCTAGGTTCAGACTACTCAGAGAGAGAAGCAATGCAGATGTTAAATTTGGCTCTTGCGTGTACCAATCCATCTCCAAGTCTCAGACCAACAATGACTAGTGTGGTGAGCATACTTGAAGGCCGAACGCCCATGCAAATCCCATCAGCGAAGCCTGCCCAGACGGAGGGTGAGAAACTGAGGTTCAAGGCCTTTGAGAATCTATGCCACGACAGTTCAGTACAGAGTACTTCAACAGACGGCCCTTGGATGGATTCCTCAGCATCTGCCTGCAGTGGCAGTAAATCGAAAGAGATCATGCAATTGAGTTAATCGTCTAAGGATGTCTAAATTGCTTCGGAATATGAACATGTCAATTGCCATGTACATTACATATATGAAGATGCGCTATCAAGCCTGGAATATTGGGATTCAAAAGGCAGGATCGCTTGATAGAGTTTTCGGGTGGTGGTGGATTTAAGTACAGAATAACCTGGACAGTCTCGACGGAACATAACTGTATAAAGCTGCCAATAAGAGGGAATGCACATTGGCACTACCATAAGCTTCTCCGATGTAGTGGTATTTGTATTGAGAATTGTTCTAAATGTTGTTGATCCTTTTCTTAGTTATCATTTATTCGAATCTTTATTTACGGATCCTACGTAAATAGGGATGTATTGATGTTTGGAGAAATTATTGGTATCCTGGCTCTTATGTTCAAGGAAAGCTGAAACATATTGAATCATTGGAGGGATGTGGTCTTTTTGTCTAAATTGTGTTTGCAATGAAAGTTACAAAACTATGTTGTCATCCTTTGCTCTTTTGGTCCTGTGGCCTAAGCTGAATTTCTCAACAAGAAAAGGAAGTTTTAACACTGTCGCTTCATTGCATTATGAAGTGACCAAAAAAAGGATTTATGTTATATATATGGTAGGTTTTTTTTAGGGCTAAATTACAACTTGATACCCTCAACTATTCGAATTTTTCAATTCGATACCCTCAATTTTGATAGGTATCAACTTGATACCCTAAATTTCAAAAAATGACGAAATTATTCCTCATCTCCCTCCCCTCTCTCCACTGGCTGTTACCATCCCGCCGCCCCCTACCCCTCGGCTGCACCACCCCGGAGCCTCCGACCACCTCTTCACGCCACGACTGCACTACAACCCCCCCCCCCCCCCCCCCCCCCCCCCCCTCTTCGCCCACGGCTGCAACCAGCACCCGGCGGGGAGAGAGGGAGGGCGTGGTTAGTGGCGCAGCGCAGGGAGGGGCCGGAGCCACGGGGTGGGGGTGGCTGGGTGGTGACAACATGAAGGGGGAGGGGGGGGGGGGGGGGGGGGGGGGGGAGGAGGGGTAGTTTCGTCATTTTTGAAATTTAGGGTATCGAGTTGATACATATCAAAGTTGAAGGTATTAAGTTGAAAAACTCGAATAGTTGAAGGTATCAAGTTGTAATTTAGTCTCTCTTTTTTATGTTATATATATACTATAGGCGATTGTTGAACAACAAGGTTGTTGGTTGACTTCTAGTCTCTCAAAGCCTATTGGTTTTAGTTGTCATCATGTGAGACATATAGCGTATTATCCCACGAAAAAAGTGGATTATTCTTTCCAATCATGATGGGAGTCAGGGCCTCGGCCCCAGGCCCCTATGTCTTCACCTCTTCGCCAATAGAACCTCCACGGTCTATACCAACTCCTATCTATCAGTTGAACTAGCAATCTTCCAGGTCCATATTTTGAGTTCCCACTGGAAAGGCATCGAGTAGCTCATGAGTCATGAGAGGAACTCATAATCCAAACTCCATACCGTCGTCATAACCGGAGATAGCTATTTCTAGAGTTGATATCAGTTATCTTATGCTGGAGTCAAGGGCCAAAATTAGTTCAGACTAGGGCAACCCAATCTCATGAGCCGGCCCCGGTGAGAGTTAGAAAAAGTCTTTCAATATTTGTTACTGCAATTAAAAAGTTTGTTGAATCTGTTCCTGTTAGTTCTTTTAACGAACTATGCGTCTTCCTCTACGGGGATAATATTTAAATCTTGCATTTGCATAGTGAAAGCTCCAAAGCATCTCTCCCCTTCAAACTATTATTAGTTTCATGGCAAGATTTTCTTTATTGGGGAAGCACATGAAACAAACTGAAACCACAAATTGGTTGCCAGATTTTCTTTATTAGGCAAGTTACCGGACTCTGTTAATACGAAAGAATGAGATTTAAACCAATTCATTCCTGAGTGTATCCAAACAAAGATTGTTGTTGCTGGTCCAAGCTAGAGAATTCGAAACAACGCAAGACCTCTAACTTAGGCCATCTCCAATGGGGTTGCTATCTTCCCTATTTTCTATTTCTATGTTAAAAATCCATTTTAGAAAAACTTCCCTCAATTGTGGTTTATATTCCAATTTCTATTTTAGGTGGCTTTTAGGTAGGATGGAGAGTTTCTACTCTCAATATAAATTCTTCTATCTCTCGTACCAATTAATATTGAGCCCCACAATATTAAAGTGATCATTTCATTTGTTGCCTCATAGCATAAAAAAGGAGAACTATTGGAAAATATTTCTCTGTGTGTACAATTTATACGTAGAAACTCTACCAACTAGGATAAAAAATTTCTTAAAGTACAATACCAAGTAGGATAGAAACTCAATTTTAAAAATCACCTTTGGAGATGCCATTAGGTTAAATAACAAAAGCTACAGCTAAATGTTGGGTCCGTGGGGAAACGTTTGCCAACCCACTTGACCAAAATCAACTCCCGTCTAACGGACACCAAGCACAAGATGAAGACAAGTATATGGCGTTGACGTACATTACCTGGACAAATTACAACCTTTAATAACTCATATGAAATTACAAGATTGACAGAACTCACGTTGAACCCTTCGCTCTGATACTAATTGCTGGGCGCGTGCGGAAACATTTGCCAACCCACCTGACCAAGCCAACTTCCGTCTAACGGACACCAAGCACAAGATGAAGACAAGTATATGGTGGTGACGTACGTCACATGGACAAAATTTAACCTTTAATAACTCAGATGAAATTACAAGATTGACAGAATTCACGTTGAACCCTTTGCCTAATAGGTTCAACCCCCTCACCACTCTCAAGAAGAAAAACAGAATATTACAATTGAGATCACTCACCAACCCGTAGCAATCTTCCTAACCGAAGTTGACGACTCCTCGATTAGATCTTCTTCTTCCTTCTGTCTTGGATGACAAAGTTCTAAGAGCAAAGTACGGACTTTCTCTTAGATTTTCTTGTGGACAAGCATCCCGAATCTCTACTTTTTGTGCTTTGTGCTTATTCTTTGTGCCTCCACCCTCACCCTATATATATATGATGAGAAAATTCTATTTTATGTCATAATATGATTTCTTAATTAGGAAGCCCTCAAATAAAAATCCTATTACACCTAAAATAGCCCATCAATTATCATATTTTAGATCATAATATAATATCTTAAAATAAGAATCCTATTATATCTAAAATAGCGCAACACCAATTATGGACATCCAAATCTAATCAAATCAAATATTTAATAAGATTTAGATTCCAAAAGTATGTTGTTACCAAATCCAGGCTGGACTCCAACAATCTCTCCATCCAGTCTGATGAGTGGGTATTGACCCCATGGGTCCTCAACTGGACTCCATGTCTGTCGTCCCACGACAGAATTTCTGCACCCCTATGCCACTGAACCTGCCCACCTTCGTGTCCGAACTTGAGGCTCTCCTATACACATGAGTCATCGAGCAGAACATCACGTATTGTGCATGCCGTCAATGACCCACAGCTCCCCTTGAACTGTGTGAAGGATAATGCTCTCGCCTCAGATTGAGTTTGCTGCAAAGCTTGATCTCCTCTCTGGCTTCGAACTGCTGAAACCGATGTTGCTCCGTGAAGATTTGACAAACCACCTGTCGTCAAATCTGGATCCATAGAACAACCCCCACCTGGAGACCGACCAGCTGTCATGGGATAGACATACTGACCCTCAACCTTTGACTCATCACCATCCGTCGCCTTGTCTCGATGAACCAAATCCTCTGCAACCCTCAAAGCATCTAGAAGCCCCTCCTCAGCAAGTTCTCGACGATCCACCTCCTGTCGAATACCCCCGAGCCTCCATCCGTTGTCCGTGGCCTGCCTGTACAGCTCAGCGGCCTGAGCCTATACATGCCACAATACAAATCTCCCCGAGCTAGCTGTCGAAATTTTTTCGCAAGCATCCAATCTTTGCTCCCAAACAGACTGCGACAACCATCATCTAACAGCCTCCCTATAGAAACCAAGTTGTATCTCAAAGTCGATATATGTCGTACACCCCTGAGGACAAGTTTCTTACCAAACTCCGTCGTCAAGTGCACATCAGCGATGCCTACAACTGTATCGATCCCCTTGTCACCTATCTTCACACGTCCAAACCTGCCGCCGCGATATGATGTGAAGATTCTCCTATGTGGAGTGGCGTGATACGATGCCCCTGTGTCCATGACCCAGTCGCCATCATGACACATGACACAAGGTTCCTATACGTCAGTCGCTGCGATGATGATATCTCCCATTGTTGTAAGATCTCTTGATCATCGTTGCCTTTGGCCTTTTCAGCTTTGAGCTTCATGCAGTTCCTCTGGTATGACCCTTTTCGCTACTAATAGCATCCCTCCTTGCGGTCCACAATCGCAAGATCCCGAGAACTTCCCTCTATTCTTGCCTGTGACTTGGGTCTTCCCTTCCCGTAGGAAGTCACCAGAGCGGACTCATGCGACGATTCTACTTGCTTGCACCGGACCTGTAACTCTACCTCTCAATTTTAAATAATATTTTAAAAATAAATATTATTAAATCATTTTCTTGAATTTAATCCTTACTTATTATTTTCCTCACCCCTTTAAGTGGGCTTCTTTTTCTCAGCCCTGTTTAAAAGCTGGTATGGGATTACCTGTAGTCCATTCATTTAGCCCATTTAGTTAGCCATTCAATTTAGCCCATTTAGTTAGCAATTCAATTTAGCCATTTAGTTAGCCATTCATTTTAGCCCATTTAGTTAGCTATTCGGTTAGCCATAGCTGTTAAGTTTGTCATAGCATTGGTTTGTTAGAGAACAGTGTCTCCTCCTTCATTCAATTCGTTTTGACAACAGTCATGTGCTTGTCAATTCTTTGAGTTTCCCTCCAAAAGTTCTCTTTCCACGCCACCAAGCAACAGCCTATTTAATGGACCACCCCCTTCTTTTTTATTCCTTAGAATTTCGGGAGAACAGAATTTTTTCATTGATTCTCCATCTTTCCTACTCTCTTCTTCTCAAAATTTCAACATTGAAGAACAGCAGCAACAGCCATGGCTATGGTGGATACCGGAGCAAACAAGACCAGTGAGTCTGAGTTGCGACGGCGACAGTGAAGCTCTGCCACACTTCTTCTTCCTGGGATTCGGTTTCTTCGACGTTGCTGAGATCTCACAATTCCTGACATCAATTCTACATTAATTCTTCATCAAAAATTCATCTACTACGGATCGAGGTGAGTTGAGTTCTTCATTGAGGCTCATTCATCATGAATTTTCAAATCAACTTGTGGATCGGTTTTGTGATCCGATCTAGGTCTGAATATAGATCAACCTCTAGTGATGTTTTTGCTCTGTTGTGAATCATAGTGGTTTGTGTCCATGAGTAATTCTCTCCGACGAGCGATCGATTGATTTTCGAAGTCTGGATTCTGAAATCTCTCCTTCGATTGATTAATTCCTTGGTGAGTTTTCCAATCTTGTAATTACTGTTCGATCGAATTAATTGGTATGGAGTTTTGATTCTGTTCCTTAAGTCATAAGTATTTTGAGTCGATAGAATGTGTGAATCCAGTAGAGGATGTTGTGGAGGAGATGTCTCTAACTTTCTTCTCATACTGATTTCTTTGTTCGACGAAATGTTGCAGAGAACTCTGTTTCAACTCGGATATAGAGATTTTGTGTCCACTCTTCGATTTGCTCCTCAGGAGACACATATCAACATAACTGCAGGTAATCTCTTACTTGATGATGTAATTTATGAGTTTAGTTGTACATTGAGATGTCTATATGAAGCTAGTATATGTAAGGTTTCAATGTTAGATATCTTGCTTAAATTTTAGATTGAGTTTTGAGAGAAGACAAGTGACTGGGTGATACCTGAGTTTTTGTTTGTATCAGAACCTAAATTTCAGTATCAGTGGCATGATGTAGTGATATCCTAAGAATTGATACAGTATGAGATCTATTCGAAATGATATCAATCCCCCATTTAGTTTGGAGGAAATCCAGTTTTGATCTAACCTATTCATTTCAGTTAGCTTGTCTAGCTCAGTACATTTTCCTGTTGGTATAAGTTAAAACTTTGTTCTAAAGGTGAATATAAACCTTTGTGACCTTAGAATAATGGGTTATTCAGTGAGTTAGCTTGGTTCAGTAAATTGGACTGTTATTATCAGTCTTGGTAATTGGACTGTTATTATCAGTCCTGGTAATTGGACTGATTGCCAGTTAATTTCAGTATATTATGAGGGACTGTTATGTTTAGATATTTGATATCAGTGCTTGAATTGGATTTATATGTATAAGTCCTATTAAGGACTGATATGCATAAACCCTGTTAAGGATTGATATAGGTAAATCCTGTATGAGAAACTGATACTTGGGGTATATTTAACTGTCAGTGACATAACATTGTGGTTGTACTTTCATAACCCTATAGGAATTCTGAGTATAGAAATTTCAATTTGAATTGAGGAAGGATGGATGTTGGGTTGAACTACAACTCCTTGATCTAGGATATGTAATAGTTAGGATGGGTTGAAAGGCTCTGTCCTAGACTAATTATCTGCCTTAATCGAGTTTGACTTGCATCAGTTCAATATGGTTAACCAATTTCAGCCTTAGCTGGAAACTGATGGTAGCAGTCTTAAGTTCATTCAGGGTGTAGACTGCATAGGCTGCATCTGTGTAAGTTTACTGAGAACACATGCAGAATATGAACTTGATCTCTAATTCAAGTATTGGGCTAATGCATAGAGTGACCTGAGACTGATTGTTTCAGTCTTATTAGGACTGAATGTCACCTGGGTTGAACTGACAGTTTGTCTTCAAGTTGGAGTTATATCCATAATATTAATTTCAACATCTTTAAGTTGATATTAGGAACTATGCGGAGGTATTCTTCTAGATTTATCTATCCATACGTAGTGTCCTAAATCTGAGATTGAAAGTTCATCTTCAGGAATAAATTTTGAGGCAAATTAGAACTGGTTTGTATCAGTCTTAACTAGGACTGTTTGTGTCAGTACCTCTATTGTACTGAACTGATATTGTGTCAGTCCTTTTGTATTCAGTACTAATTAGGGCTGAACTGTTGTATTGATGACCCAGACTGGTATTGTTCAGTGACTTGAGGATTGGTATTTGTTCAGTCCTACCTTAGAGTTAACCTTAAAATATAAGTGTTCTATTTCTTTAGTGAAATATTGTAGTTCATAATACAATAATTAGGAAACTATGGTATTATTAGATGTTGGCCATTTAAGGAGTCATGGCATATAAAGTTTTGTGTGATAATGAAGTTGATGATAGTTGTCCCACATTTTAGGTTATGTATAGATATTGTTTTAGTTGTATAAATTGTAGAAGTTAATAAGACATATACAAAGATAGGTTTTGTGTAAAAACCAAGGATTATGTTGAAGTGACTTTTCTATACTAGAAATATCTACCTTTAAATTGTTGACTTATCAATTGTAAATTATAAACAGGAGAATTTTCAGCTATACATCCCACACTTGATCACCCTGAGCAAGGCAAGTATACTCCTCGGACTTGTCCATTTTCTCATGTCTTGTATATTCTTTCTTGTATCTTCTAGTTGACACGATATATCACGAGATTGTCTTGTATCATGTTTCTTGAGTTTACTTGTGTCTGGAAGGAGAAATACTACAGATGTGTGATCATATCCGTGTTACTATTCATGTGAATAGCTTAGGCCCCGCATCGTGCACGCGGGACCAAAGCCGTGTAATGCCCCGCTCCGCTCGGTGCATTACGATGAGTCGTTGACTCGAAGAGTTGCGTTGACCCGATGAGGTATCGATGCGAATCGATGCAAGTGTTACGTTGGCCAAAGGTAAGCTTTGAGTCGGTTGGAATCTATGAATCGAATCGATACAAAAGATAAGTCCCGTTGAGCAAGTGCTGATTTTAGTTGATCTGGTGTGCAGGCTATGCTTTTTCACTGGACGATAAGAGTCGGCATTTTGTCTTATGCAATGAAGTATCCGCGAAACCAAATCGTAGCCTTGCAACGGATTGTGGCATGGGCGCGATAGGCCAAATCAACCGAGTAGTTCAAAGAAATGGCTAAGTCTGAGAGTTAGCGATGCGATCGAGTTATGGAAGCGAGACGCTTCAATCGACGAGACGGCAAGGCGTATCGGCTTAAGGTGGGCGGGTTCTTGACTCTCTCTCCATATTCCTTTACGTCTAATAAAATATGTTACTATATACGCAAGATGTTATCGAGTTAGCGAGCGTGGCTCGGCGGCGAAAGGTCTAAGTATGTGTTGAACACTAAGATAGAACATTGAACAATCGAACAATTGAAGCGACGTGCATCAAGTGTACGAGTCACGGTAGGGCGGTGATGGTAGAACATTGAAAGACGATATTGAGATGTGCATCATGTGCACGGCTCCGAGAACATTGAACACTAGGCGTAGAACATGGATTACGGCGCTGAGCGTGCCCTCGGGCACTTATGCTACGAAAAGATTAAGTAACTAAGAAATTATGCTATGAGAATAACTTACGAATGGTACGCGTTGAATACAAGTACGAGATATCTAAGCCGTTGGGCGTCGTGCATCAATATGGATGTGTTGGGGCATAATGCCGACGGAGCTCCCCATATGGATGGTGGATTATGTTTATGAGACGCGAATATGTTTATGGCACGTAAAACCGTTTATGGAACGAGAATATGTTTATGGAATACGAGATTGGTTGGAACCATATGACTTGTATGCTATGGTACGTATTGTATGGTCAATGGACTCGGATTGCCCGTGCACGGGTGCGGCTTCTCTCGAACGGTTACGCCGGGGCGCCGGGACCGTTCGGCCTAGGAGGGAATTATGTGTGGTATTTATGGTGCACAACATTCGGATGGATTGCGACCGTCCAGTGCTGTGATAAGCTATGATATCCGTAAGTTTGGGATCCTTCGGATACTGGGCTAGCAACCCGTATCGACGAATTGTAGGCTTACACATACGAGATGCCAAGTCCATTTCGGTGCAAAACACCGTGACCTTCATATAGATTGGGCCGGTGGGCTGAGATGAGAGTTGGGTGCAGGCGCAGGGCCTGCGACCCTTATGCATGGTCTAAGCTTATGGTTGGTTGTTGCGTGAATGATATGATTCTATGTTAAGTTCTAACCCGTGCAGGCTAGGCAATATGGGACAGAGATGTGCACGATCACTATGATTATGTTCAGATTATGCCTAACTGTATCTGCTGCAGGAATACGATAGTGGATACAGTATGATAAAGTTGCTATGCGTAAACATTGCCATGAAACTGATCCTAAGGCTAAATAGAAAGATCACAAATTAAGATGCATGTTTCACTAAAGATATTTAGTGTTTGGTTTGGGTGCGAGTGGGTCTTGATCAGTGCGAAGCGAGGACGAAAGCACTAATCCTCCACTAGTTTATGTGCAGGTTCAGGTATGTTCGGCTCGGGGCGGGGCTTGGCTTGGACGTGCCGAGGCATGGAGTCCTTGGCGTTCAAGAGGAGCTACCGCATATGCGTTCGGACTTGCGACATGGAGATGTTCGGCCGAAGACTACTTGGTGGCTATACAGAGGCATAATGTATGGAACAATAAAATCCTTTGTGAGCTAGAGAGATCATGAGCGTTGTAGCCAATTGGCATATATGTTGGGCTATTCAGAGCCTTTGTAACCTTCAATTCAATATTAATAAAAGAGATTCTTATGTTATACTTTGGTTTCCTTTCGCTGCTTATGTTATCAAATTGAGATAAACACTATGTGAACCGTTATCTTGTCTTGCACGAGTGCAACTCCAGGCTCGTGCGGCATCACGCCCCAGCGAGGACGATGATTCGGGTAAAATCTAGCGAGGACGAGCAATTTCCCGGATCGGGGCGTGACAAGTTGGTATCAGAGCGGTTCCATCCTTTGGACCGTGCACGAATCTCTTTGACCCTCAGTTGCTTCGCTATCGAATTCAGTTGACTCTAAGTTGTTTTCGCAACCGCATGGCTCATGGATCTGCTCGACGCTACATTGGATGTTCCATACAATAAGTCTATATTAAGTGTGTACGTCTGCCACAAGTATGTCGTGACTATCACGTGATCTCCGGGTGCCATCGGAGAGTGTTGATTGCACGAAGTGCAACGGGTTATGGGATGTTGGTCGTACGAAGTGCAACGAATATGGTGATGTTGGTTGCACGAAGTGCAATGATATACGTATAGTTAATCGCATGAAATGTGAGAAGTTATGTGTTGTTGGTCGCACAAAGTGCGAGGAGTTATTTGTTGTTGGTCGCACGCAGTGCGAGGAGATACTGTTGTTGGTTGCACGAAGTGCAACGGATCGATATGTGAGGCGATGCGTGTTATATTGCTATGAGAACGGTTAGGTGTTGTTGGTTGTACGGAGTGCAGCAAGTCGTGGATCGTTCTTTGCATCAGTACGACGAGTCGATATGGTATGATGTGTGTTGTATGGCTATGCGGATGGATAGCGATATGTTGTACGAGATTGAGTAAAGACCTTAATTATCGAGAATGAGTTGTTATACGAGTTACAATGAGTAACAAGTCGAGTTGAGTAGGCGAACATGTATGTTGACCGAATGTCGCGTTGAGCTTTAAATAAGCGAATGTTGCATGTGTGATCGATATGATCGCTAAGGCACGGTGAGACTTGAAAGAATGTCAAACTTGAGCGAACGCTAGAGCTGGGATCGGAAGGACCGCCATACGGGATAGTTGATTGAGGAATAGATGTCGAACCTATGCGGAATATGATATCGAGTAATGACTCGATTTCGAGTGGTATATGCACTACCACTTGTGCGAGCAAGTATAGCAAAGTGTTGTATCGATAACGATAGGCTCGATCCTGAGTGGTATATGGAATACCACTTAGCGAGATCTATGTTAAGCCGGTTGGTGACTTGCGATAGGTTACGTCGAGACGATTGTATTGTTACGATATGTTTGTCCTCAACGGACGAAGTAGTAATGAGACTCGAATCGGAATGACTCAATAGAAGTCGATGCAAGTATGTTTCGATTAATTAAGTTGAATGACTATGTGCAAAGTCGTACCCAAGGATGATACGTTGGGTGAGGATTCGTTAAGCGTAAGTCGAACGATAGGTTGAGCATAGCGAAAGAAATATTGCGTCGAGGAAATAGTCGACTCGGTCGAGTTGAGTTAAGTCGGTACGAAAACCATTCGGAATGAATTGAGTAAGTACGAAGAAATCGTACGAACGAAATTGAGTTAGCGCGAGGAGTCGGTAGCACGATTTGGAAGTACGAGTTAGAGATATGAGAATGGATATGTGAATTTGAAATTGTGTCGCGACGATGTTAAGTAGTTACAACTGAATGGATCTTGATGAGTGCGAGACTTGATTCGTATTCGAGTTCGGATAATGGCAATAATTGCAACTGGTTTGAGCTTATGAGAAAGGAAGATGTTCAAGTTATGCATATCGACGATGGTATTGAGGCAAATCAAAGACGATATGTAATAACTCGGGGATACTCTGATCGAATGAACGAAAATTGTGTTGAGCATTGTTGTTGGATGAATATGATGCAAGTTAAGTTATGGCAGTTTGGATGCTAACGGTAGGAATGCTTCGAAGAATTTGAAAGTCGATGGATGTTACTCGAAAGAAATCGGAAGTGCCTGGATTGATTCGTGGATAACCACTATGTTGACATTCTTGTCTTATGCGAGTGCAACTCCAGCATCGCACATGCGTCACGTCAAATTAGGGCGATCATTCCGCGTGAGCGTTGGTATGGTGATTCATACAACGGGAATGATCAAACTTACATGGCATGGCAAAATTGGATTAGACTTGTGGTTTGATGCGAAAGTTGTTCGAGGATGGTTTCGATGGGTATGGGAAGTGTCGAACTATGATCACGAATAAGTAAACTCGGACATGAGACGAGTAGATGTCATGCGACTAGCAAAGATAGTCAACGGTAATGCATGAGTGATTCGAGTAGTAACGGCGCGCAAGCGCATGAGTCATTCGAGTAGCAACGGTGCATCAGTTGCGCGAGTGAGTAGATAAATTACGGATTTGTAAAGTATGTCAGATTTGGTAAAGTCCCATAGGAAGTGTCGTGAATTGATTTGGCTCCACAATAGGACATAGCATGGTTCGTTGTAACTGTCCCTCGTTGATGATCTTCAATTATCGAGCGTAGTTTCGGGGCAGATGACCCTAGAAGACTTGACCGCCAAATCAAGTGAATGTTGAAGTCCCATAGGATGACCTAAAGAAGTCACGTAAGAAACTTTGTCAAGGATGGGGAATGATGTAGTGCATGTTGAGGATAAGTCTAAGCGAGCGAGTATCGTGTTTTGGAAGATAGCGAGAAGTCTTCGACTAGATCGATATGGTTAGAAAAGTTATGATTGATCGAATGAGTGCGTAAGTAGACTTGGTTGGTCGATGATCGAATAGATGTCGAGGAACGTGCTTAGCATAGCGATGCGGTAAGGCGATTGCAAGGATTTTATAATACGCAAGAGCAACGGATAATAGAACGACCCTAAGAGTTGTGTCGTAGATCGGCTTGAGTAACGGTTAGACTATGTGTGTTGAGCACGCTATCTATATTACGAAATAAACTAGTCGAGATTGATTCGAAATTGAGTAAAGGATTCGTACTCGGCCGAGAATCGGGGATGAGCGTATCGTAAGAGACCTTGGGTCAAAAAGATTGTTGCCTTTGAGCATCGTAGACTCAAGTTGACCTCTTGTATCGGGAGAGATTAAGCACGATGTCTGGATAAGTTACCTAGCGGGGGTAGCCCCAGACGCGGTGTGTAGGCAGTTCGAGAACGTGGATCGTGTTGGATAGTTGTGTGCGAGACTTAGTACGAATGGTAGGCGAAGGCAATTGAGACATGTGGACTTAGTCCATGTCATTAAGGCCAAATGTTATGAATGATTGGAAGAAAGACTTGAGTTATGTAAGAAATAAGAAACGATTGGACGAGTAGGCATTGCGGAGAATTGTTGCGATCGGATGCGCAACGACTTGATGCGATGCAAGCGTTAGATGGCCGGTGAGAAACTTATGAGATCGAAGTTATGGAACGATGTTTGCGAGCAGGACTCTAGGAATATGTGCTAAGATTTGACCAAGTCGAGAATGGAACGATGGGTGCTTGAGGATGTAAAAGTTGAGCTTGTTAGTTGTCCCGATATCCTACAACTGAGCTTGGCTGAAATGCATATATTGGTGGGACGCCTAAAATATGTGTATGATCCAAACTAAGTTGTATGATTCCAACGATAGTGGCACGAGATCGTGAAACGATCTAGCGAGACACTCGGATTAATTGTTGGTTTCGGTTCGAGGACGAACCTGATTTTGAGTGGTATATTATGTAATGTCCCGCTCCGCTTGGTGCATTACGATGAGTCGTTGACTCAAAGAGTTGCGTTGACCCGATGAGGTATCGATGCGAATCGATGCAAGTGTTACGTTGGCCAAAGGTAAGCTTTGAGTCGGTTGGAATCTATGAATCGAATCGATGCAAAAGATAAGTCCCGTTGAGCAAGTGCTGATTTTAGTTGATCTGGTGTGCAGGCTATGTTTTTTCGTTGGACGATAAGAGGTCGGTATTTTGCCTTATGCAATGAAGTGTCCGCGAAACCAAATCGTAGCCTTGCAACGGATTGTGGCATGTGTCACGCCCCAAAACCAGAATACTGGAGAGCGGGGGCAGACATAGCCAGCTACGTATAACGGAATGGGATCCACACCGCTATACGGTCACGGCTGTCTAGATATGTGAGGATTTTACTACAATCCATCAGTCTCTTAAGGTCATCAAATAGCCTATTGTCTCAATCTCAACCAACTAACAATAATTACAAGATGTCAGACCACCAAATACACAATAGTAAGGCGTCCCATATATTATATATCCGGAATGATCATGAAGCTAGTCGTTACAAAATATGAGGACTAGCAAGAGTTCAGTCATACATGATCAACCTCCGGGGCTTGTCAATCATGTTATAGCCCGTAGGCAGACAGTAAGTAAGTACAATCGAGCTAACACTTGCTCGTCGGCTAAACGCCTCAAAAGAATAATGTACAATATTACAGTGGAAGAACAAAAGTAACCCACTCGATGCCCTGGTTACGCCTGGTGACCACCATCGGGCTGAAAAGCAGGGAGATCCTTTGGTGCTGCTCCGGTATCTGGCCATACAAAACCAGCTGGGTCAGACCCCAGAAAGAGCAAGTGCCACAAAGGAGGCTTCACTTAAGAACTAAAATCAACAAATCATTATCATTCAATATGTAAGAAAACAACAATAAGTAACACAGATTGATGTTTGTGCACTACCAATGCACTTATCCCAATCAGAGAAAATAATTAAGTGAGGCATCATTGACCTACGATAACTGGAGAATCATGCTAAATAGAATATAGCTGGACAATATATGAAGAGAAGACGAAGATACTATTCCGGAAGCGAGGTTACAATCCTTAAACCAAACAAGGACCGAGATTGTAACCCTTCGCCTGAACAGAACTTAGTCTCTGATCATTTATTGCTAAAGGTGCCAATCATTAAGGTAAAAAGGAGAGAGTACAATGATAAAAGTGATAATGAAGAGTGCAATACGCTAGAGTGACAATAGAGTACAATCGTTATAGTAACAATCTGGAGTGACAATCATTCAATCATTCTGGTACAATCTTTCAATCAATCACTTCTAGACAATACTATACTAGACTAGACTCCATCCAAGCAATCACGGCCAATCATTGCCTACGGCTTTCTACATTAACTAACTAGGGTTATCACAATCCTAGTTACTAGCAAGATGCAATGAGATGCTCCAAGTAGTCACAGGCCCTGCAGCTATCCAGGTTATCCAGGCGAACATTATAGTGATAATTTAGAGAGTACAATACATTAGAGTGACAATAGAGTTCAATCAATTAAGTGACAATGGTGGGTGCCCCACATAAAAGTGGGCTGGAAATGTGCCCTACTCGTCGGCAGGCTACAAGTCCAAACATTTGCGGCCGGGATAACGGGATCGCCTGTAACTGGAAAACATCTCTTCATGTCTAATAAATTATACTAGTCATTAACCTTAGTCCATTTCAGTAGGTACTCCTGACCGTGGTACTCAGGAGTCCCCTCCTAGACATGATACAAGACAGGACTGGATTATTTGTACAAGCACAATCGCCCACGGTGTCAGGATTAATTAAACAGGTCATGTCACGTCAGGTAGCCGTTGCAACAGCTGTTCAAGATATATCAGGTCAGGTTATCATGCTAAGTGTACTCTGTCAGGAGTGTGCCACGGTGGGCCACTATTATGTCATGTCAGGTTATTATGTCAGGAGTGCACCACTATGGGTCACTATCACGTCATGCTCAATTATCAATTCCAAACATATCAAGTGAATTAGGGTCAGGTCCAGTTGCGCCTAAACATCAGGTTGCGTTCAAATCAGGCTACGCTCAAGTCAGGCTACGCTCAAGTCAGGCTACGCTCAAGTTAGGCTACGCTCAAGTCAGGCTACGTTCAAGTCAGGCTATGCAAGACATACGCTTCCAAAATGCAGCGTATGTACTCCATACGACTCCTCATCAAGACAGCGTATGAGGTCCATACGACTCCTCATCAAGGCAGCGTATGAGGTCCATACGACTCCTCATCAAGGCAGCGTATGAGATCCATACGACTCCTCATCAAGGCAGCATATGCAAGACATACGCTTCCAAAGGACAGCGTATGAGGTCCAGACTGCGCTACACTAAAGAGCGCGCGCAACTCAGTGGCACAAGCTAAAAAGCTCCCGCACTGCTCACTATCTTCTCCAAATCAGCAAGAACTCCATGGTTTGAACCCAAAGCTTTAAAAGTCCATAACTTGGTCAAAATAAGTCCAAATCCAACTTTTTAAAGGTCAAAATTTGGTAGAATAAAATTCTCTACAACATGGAACCATCAAAACTTAAAAACAAGGAAGTTTGATAGATCAAAACCACCAAAATCCGAAAATAACTAATATCTAGATCTACAAAAATTAAAACCTCAAAATAGAAAATAACAAGTTCTAATGTGTCTTAGAAACATGAGGAGAAGCTAATGGAACAATAAAAAGGGGCTCTCTTGTGGAAGCAAGTTGCACTTGCCTAAGGGGTGTTCTTGGTTGGTGGTGGGTTTAATGGAGAAGGAAGAAGAGTTAATGAGAAAGTAGAGGAGAGAGAAAAGTTAGGTGGGTTATAAAGGGGGATGGTGGTGGTAGGTAGGGGGTTCACCCCTATGGTTCATAATGAACCAAGCAAACCAAACCAAGCCGAACCAACCCAGGAATAAACCGAGCCCAAATAAACCAATGAACCATTAAAACTAATTAAACTATCAATGCCAATAAAACCAAACCAATGCAAAATAAACCAAGATAACTAACCATGAATAAATAAAATATACGACCAAAACACGTATACGTACACTAAATACGTATCACAAATTTAGGACATTACAGCATGGGCGCGATAGGCCAAATCAACCGAGTAGTTCGAAGAAATGGCTAAGTCTGAGAGTTAGCTATGCGATCGAGTTATGGAAGCGAGACGCTTCAATCGACGAGACGGCAAGGCGTATCGACTTAAGGTGGGCGGGTTCTTGACTCTCTCTTCCTATTCCTTCACGTCTAATAAAATATATTATTGTATGCGTAAGATGTTATCGAGTTAGCGAGCGTGGCTCGGAGGCGAAAGGTCTAAGTATGTGTTGAACACTAAGATAGAACATTGAACAATCGAACAATTGAAGCGACGTGCATCAAGTGTACGAGTCGCGGTAGGGCGGTGATGGTAGAACATTGAAAGACGATATTGAGATGTGCATCATGTACACGGCTCCAAGAATATTGAACACTAGGCATAGAACATGGATTACGACGCTGAGCGTGCCTCGGGCACTTATGCTACGAAAAGGTTAAGTAACTACAAAATTATGCTATGAGAATAACTTACGAATGGTACGCGTTGAATACAAGTATGAGATGTGTAAGTCGTTGGGCATCGTGCATCAATATGGATGTGTTGGGGCATAATGCCGACGGAGCTCCCCATATGGATGGTGGATTATGTTTATGAGACGCGAATATGTTTATGGCACGGGAAACCGTTTATGGAACGAGAATATGTTTATGGAACACGAGATTGGTTGGAACCATATGACTTGTATGCTATGGTACGTATTGCATGGTCAATGGACTCGGATTGCCCGTGCATGGGTGCGGCTTCCCTCGAACGGTTATGCCGGGGCGCCGGGACCGTTCGGCCTAGGAGGAAATTATGTGTGGTATTTATGGTTCACAACATTCGAACGGATTACGACCGTCCAGTGCTGTGATAAGCTATGATATCCGTCAGTTTGGGATCCTTCGGATACTGGGCTAGCAACCCGTATCGACGGATTGTAGGCTTATACATAAGAGATGCCAAGTCCATTTCGATACGAAACACCGTAACCTTCATATAGATAGGACCGGTGGGCTGAGATGAGAGTTGGGCAGGCGCAGGGCCTGCGACCCTTATGCATGGTCTAAGCTTATGGTTGGTTGTTGCGTGAATGATATGATTCTATGTTAAGTTCTAATCCGTACAGGCTAGGCAGTATGGGACGGAGATGTGCACGATCACTATGATTATGTTCAGATTATGCCTAACTGTATCTGCTGCTGGAACACGGTAGTGGACACAGTATGATAAAGTTGCTATGCGTAAATATTGCCATGAAATTGATCCTAAGGCTAAATAGAAAGATCACAAATTAAGATGCATATTTCACTAAAGATATTTAGTGTTTGGTTTGGGTGCGAGCGGGTCTTGATCAGTGCGAAGCGAGGACGAAAGCACTAATCCCCCACTAGTTTATGTGCAGGTTCAGGTATGTTCGGCTCGGGGCGGGGCTTGGCTTGGACGTGCCGAGGTATGGAGTCCTTGGCGTTCAAGAGGAGCTACCGCATATGCGTTCGGACTTGCGACATAGAGATGTTCGGCCGTAGACTACTTGGTGGCTATACAGAGGCATAATGTATGGAACAATGAAATCCTTTGTGAGCTAGAGAGATCATGAGCGTTGTAGCCAATTGGCATATATGTTGGGCTATTCAGAGCCTTTGTAACCTTTAATTCAATATTAATAAAAGAGATTCTTATGTTATACTTTAGTTTCCTTTTGCTGCTTATGTTATCAAATTGAGATAAACACTATGTGAACCGTTATCTTGCCTTGCACGAGTGCAACTCCAGGCTCGTGCGGTATCACGCCCCAGCGAGGACGATGATTCGGGTAAAATCTAGCGAGGACGAGCGATTTCTCGGATCGGGGCGTGACAAGCCGTACCATTTCATGTTCATTGAATCTACCCAAGCCGATCACACACTCTGGATGTATTTCGATATGTTGCACATTTCAGGATTCAGGTTGTATTTCATGTTCAGGACTCATTTCATGTTCTCTGTATTTACTTTCAGTATTCAGGTTTCATGTCTTGTTCTCATTTCTCGTACTTTATATATATTTCCTATGTTCTAGTTCATACCATGGTGTACATGTTCATTTTCTTGGATATACTTAGCTCTGTTCCTGACTAGGATGTGTTGTAGGTGAGCTGGAGGCTATCTGTGATACTTACTACGGGCAGGAGCCTGGAGGCACCTATGAGCCAGTTGATGTTGCCTAGGACAGAGAGGCTGAGGAAGCCTAGTATTTTCCCTTTTTAGCTTTATCTGGACTTGTATTAGAGACATCAGTATATTTTACATTTGCTGGAATGTAATAACATTTAGACTTGTATTTGAGATTCTGGGATTCAATATTAGATGCTGTGATTTACTTTTATTCTTATCTGGATTCATAGTTCTCCCTAGATATTGGTACAGCTTACTTTATCGTGTCTAACGACGAAGGCTGGGCGTGTCCGACTCGTGTCCGATTATTTGGGAGTGGGTCGTGACATATTTTTAGTGGTGGCCCATGCAGGTCTGTCCTAATAGTACCTAGGTATTAGAGTACTACTTGGGGACTTGATTACACTAGAGAAACTTGATCACAACATAGAAAAATCGGAAAAATAAGAGTATATCAGGTTTATCATGTGTATTGATATTATAAAAATATGGTTTATTTTTGGGTTTTAGGATTTGTTAATCAACGAAGTTTTCTTTCTATTGCAGGATGGTCACTACGAGGAAGACCGCAGATCAGCCAGGAGTTGCAGGTAGTTCGGGACAGCCCGAACCAGACGCTCCAGTAGATCAGCTTCCGCCACCGCCTCCTATCTTTCCTCCGTTGTCCTCGACGATGATGTTTGACGGTGCCCAGGTGATAGCCATGTTCCAGCAGTTCATGGAGGCCCAGAACCACCAGGCAGCACAGTTCAGAGCGACCGTCGTCGACGCACTCAGGACTCGAGAGACGGCAGCACCAGCACCGGTAGCACCTCCAGCACCAGCAGCACCGAGACCGGAGACAGCCAGGGACTACCAGAACCTCTGCCCGATGAACTTTTGGGGCAACGAAGGGATTGTTTATGCGGATGAGTGGCTGAAAAATGTGGAACGGACGCTGAAGATGGCGAGGATCCCTGATGACTTGAAGGTAGAGGTGGCGAGTATACGACTGTTCGACCTTGCCAGAGCCTAGTATCGCAAGGAGCCCCAGTTGGCAGCACCCTAGGTTCTTTGGGAAGATTTCAAAACTCTGTTCAAGGAGAAAATTTTCCCCGACATTGAGAGAGACGAGCTTCGGATGCAGTTCGAGGCCTTGCAGCAGGGAACCATGACAGTGGCAGAGTATACTTCAGAGTTTACCCGACTCAGCAGGTCCGCAGAGATCCTAGTCGACATGCCGGAGGAGAGGGCTTGGAGGATCAAGAATGTAGTGCCCCGTACCGCAAAGTCAATCGGATGAATCAAAATGCCAACGGCGTTCACCTAGCCTTGCAACGGCTACTCGAAGACTCGCTCGGCCGAGGCGACTCCTCGCTCAGGTGGGATAGTTTCGGTGAACTTGCCTCATCTTAGCCTTCACATAATAACTCGCATGTTTTTAACTCGCACAAGTAGGCTAATATAAAAGCTACGAACGCACATAGCTAAGAGAATAATCCTGAAGGGTCGATATATGCTAGAACTTGGAAAAGGTCCCACGGCCGTCTTAGAAGTGTGTTCAGCGTGCTTTCAAGTGACACTGGAATCCTTCGTTTTCGTAGCTTGGGAGAAGGAGAGTTGGTCTAAGTTGCCAAGAAGTTATGAACGTGGCCTAAGTCATAGGCATCGCCTGTAACTCCACTTTTCTAAATAATAATATTTTCTCTTGTGATTAATTTAAATTTTAGATTATCTTAATCAATTCTAATTTTTCTAAATATTTCTCTAAAAACTTATTAAGAATATTTTAAATTGGCTAATTTTATTGTTAAAGTAAATTTAGTGGTTCATTTATTAAAATTTGTTATTAAATCATAGTCACCTTGGCCTTGGGCCAATATCTTCTGACCCGGCCCACTAGTGCAGACCGTTGAGATATAAACCCCAATTCTCTGTTTCTTTCATATTCAAATTTTCCCTCCTTGCTGTGCTCGTGGGACGAAGATGATGATTCTCCAGCTGTCGTAGCCAACTACCTGCCCGTCCAACTGTCTTGATGATGCACGCACAACGGCCTGCCCGGACGTCCATCCTCTATAAATTGGCTTCAATTTCCTTCTTCTTCATAAACAATTCACAGAGGAGCCCTGCAGAATTTTCTTCGCCCATTCTTCTTCTTTGTCTTCGAGCTCGAGTCGACAGCCATGGCGACCGAACGATGGTGAACCACCCTTGTTCTACGCCTTGATCGTTGATCGTTCTGATCGGTCATGGTGATCCACGACGACAATGACGGGAAGCTCGATTTACTGGTGAGTCCTCTCGACTGAAGTAGATTTTCTCCTGGGCGATTTGGTAGAAATTTTATTATTTATTTAACGGATTGAATGATCAGATTTCGGGTGGTTTTTCGTTTCATTGGATTGTGTTTTGGGAGAGCTCTTGATAGTTTCTTGAAATTTTGGGATCGATCTGGGCATCTGGACTATTGGAGTTGATTTGGAAGTTCATTGGTATGATCCTTGTAAACTTCTCTCCAATTTAGAGTTATTACAAATTCAAACATGACGCACGTTCGTGAACTCTGTATACTGATCGTTATCTGTTCGATCTTATGTGTCAACCAGCTCCGCATTTGAATTCTGGACGCACGGCATGCCGTGTCGGCTTCAGGAGACTCGAACAACGCCCTCGAACATCAAGTATTCAATTCAGTGAACCCCCATGATTCTTTTGGAAGAAGTATTAGTTTCCTATGTTTGGGTTGGGTTTATGTAGCAGCAGGGTGTTTACTTCACTATGGGTAGCTTTGTTTAGTTTTCGATCTTCCTATATGTGGGTTGATACTCTTAGGTTTAAATCTATTCAGAGATTGATGTAGAAGCAGCATTAGTAGGTTGGTAATTCCAGTAAGATGCTAATTTTCAGAGGGGTAAATCATAAGGTGCCAATAGTGCTTTGAAGCCTAAGTTCATTAGTTTTGCTAGTTAATTTGTGGTATAATTTTTGTGTTTCAGTTCTTTTTTAACTGAACCATTATTTTGTGTCTACCACTGGTGTTTCCCTTTTAGTTCAATTCAAGTTAGGATTTCTCTGTGTAAGGTAGTTAGAGATGTTCTTAGACTGTTGTGATAATTATAGAGGATTATGTCCTAGAGAATTTCAGTATCTCAGAGCTTTCAATTGTAAGTAACAGGGATAATTTTTGTTAGTGATATTTTGGATGCAGGGTTATCAGTAGAGGAGGAATACAAGTAAATTCAGGATATTAGGAATCTTTTTTTTATCATGAATGTTGTCTAAACAAATAGTTGATATTATTCTAGTCCATGATTAGAGCAGTATTTGAGTTGGCTTAGTGAACTAGATTGATAGTTTGATGGCAGTATTTTAATGCTCATATGTTTGGGTTAATTGACATCTAGAGCTGGTAACCTCTGTACATTTTCCTTTCTCATTACACAACAAATTCACTTAGCCTTACTTTCTGAGTTCTTTTTCATTTTTTAACCAATATTTAGTAGGGTCATATATGGGGATCCTGAGATGGACTTCAAATGCAGACTGAGAGTTCTGCATGAGTGCTCAGGTTTTAGCCAAATAGTTTAAACCACTTGGACAGATCAGTGAGACAGGGGACTGGTTAGTGGAATGTGGAAGAGTAATAGTAGGGGTGATGATAGGCTCGAACTAGGATAGTAAACTTTTATGTTTAGATTGCAGGTTCTTTCAAAGGAACCTTAACATTGTCTATATTGATGAACCTAAAGATTCCTATATATTGTCTTGGTTGGTTGAGGAACTAGAGACTTCATGTGACAGTAATAATCAGAGAATTAAATCTCAGACATTAGAAGGAGATACTATTTTCAATAGGTCTTTTGTGTATAGAAATATGCACTAATGAAGGGATATCAGTGAAGAATACCTGAACTGTGGATGTGAGAAAATTTCTGGAACAAAGGTTGCAGTGACATGAGGCAATATGAGTATTCGTGTCTTTTGATATTGATATAGGTTGGCTGTCAGTTAATGCAACTGGCTGAGAAGTCTATAGTTAGGCTAAACTAAATTCTAGTGACAGTTGTTCCAGTATTAGAGTGTCTTCAGTGAGCAGAGTGCAGGCATATGGCCATGCCATGTGGTGAGAGTGGCATATTGGCCACTGTACAGTGTGGGCAATTGGTCGAGCAGGCACAGAGTAGTGACCAATTAGCTACTGACCTGTGCTCAGGTGCCATCCAGTTGCAGGGGCTTAGCCCTTTGGAATTGGGTATTGGCCAAGTACTTTGGATCAGTTAGTTTATGAGTCATTGTATGAGAGTGCCATGAGGTGAGTGTTTAGTATCAAGAGTTTCGACAATAGGTTGGGGTATGCCCTGTAATCGAGAGGAAGTAAGGGGATCATGGTACCAATTGATGGGTGGCTATTCTAGGAGCCATGGCACATAGGGTTAGTAATGTATGATAGGAGATTAATGATAGGTTATCTCATACTTTAGGATATTATTTTAGTTGAGTAAATTATAAGATAGAGTTTATGTATATAAGATAGGTTTAGTGTTTAAACTAAGTTATGTTAAATGACCTTTTCTAGACTAGAAATATTTACTTTAGATTGTCGACTTATCAAATTGTAACCATATAACAGGAGGATATCCAGCATTCCATTCCTATTCTCGATCTTCCAGAGCAAGGCAAGTACATCGACTCGAACTCTTTACTCTGTATTTTCTGTCTTGCTTTATGTTCTCAGATTGACACGTTGTACACACGATTGTTCATTGTTCATTGTTCATCGTTCATTGTTCATAGTTTATTGTTCTTTACTTGTACATTGGGGTGGGAAAATACTACTGATATGTGACCAATCCTATTTTAGCTAGGCATTGACTAATAGCTTAGGTCTCACATCGTGCACGTGGGACTCTAAGCCGTACCATTATTCATGTGCTCATTGTTTACCCAGCCGGTCACATACTCTGATAGTTATTTCAAATGCATGTTACATTGATAGTATAGCTCATTGTTCAGGATCTGGTACCATAGTTCATTGTTATTCATGTACCATAGTTTCATATTCTTGTCTTGTACCATAGTTCATATTGTGATTCTTTTTCATGTATTTCAGTTTACATTGTTTACTGCTTCTTGTCGGGGTTGTACTTTGCTCTTTTTCTGACAGGATACGTTACAGGTTTGCTTGAGGATGATGTTCTACCTCTATGAGCCAGAGCTCGAAGACAGGATAGAGTTGTGCCTCAGGATAGATTTAGAACGTTCAGAGTTATAGTTAGATCTCTTATTAGATTTGTTTTAGAGAATTTTATCATGTATTGTATTGAGGATTTCAGGATTGTATAATTTTATTCTTATTACCGGATTTGTTTCCGGATGATATTGTACCAATAACTTATGGATTGTGGTGATTCTGGGAACGTGTATAGTAGCTGTGTTGTTTTATATATCTTGTTATCTTGGAGTTTTCTTTAGAATTGTACAGCTTACTTCGTCGTGTCCTTCGACGAAGGCTGGGGGTGTCCGACTCGTGTCCGATTATTCGGAAGCGGTCGTGATATATTTTTAGTGGTGGCCCATGCAGGTCAGTCCTAATGGCACTTAGGCTATAAAGTACTATTGGAGAACCTGTTAGACTAAGGAAAACTCATCACAGCATAGGATCCGTGGAAAATGGTTATAGTTATAGAGATTGAATATATTCAATATTATCTAGGGAGTTTATCATCTTTTCTAGGACTTCGCAATCAACAAGTTTTCTTTCTATTTCAGGATGGTTGCCATCAGGAAGACTGCAGATCAGCTCGGAGCTACAGGAGCTTTAGATCAGACCGCAGTTGATGTACCAGTAGAGCAGCTTCCACTACCACCTCCTCAGTTTCCTCTGCTGCCTCCGACGGTGATGTTTGATGGCACCCAGGTGATGACCATGTTCCAGCAGTTCCTGGAGGCACAGAACCATCATGCTGTGCAGTTTCGAGCTACGGTCATGGATGCCCTCAGGACCCAAGAGCCGGCTCCACTAGCACCAGTAGCTCCTCCAACACCAGCAGCACCGAGACCAGGGACTGCCAAGGATTACCAGAACCTCTGTCCGATAGATTTCTAGGGCCACGAGGGGATTATTTATGCTGATGAGTGGTTGGAAAATGCGGAGAGGACACTGAAGATGGCACGGATCCCGGATGACCTGAAGGTGGAGGTGGCGAGCATGCGACTCTTTGATTTGGCCAGAGCTTGGTACCGGGAGGACCCCCAGTTAGCTGAGCCCCAGGTTTCTTGGACAGATTTCAAAACTCTGTTCAAGGAGAAGTTTTTCCCCGATGTGGAGCGAGATGAGCTTCGGATGCAGTTCGAGGCGTTACAGTAGGGGACCATGACAATGGCGGAGTACACATCAGAGTTCACCCGACTCAGCAGGTTCGCAAGGAACCTACTCCGTGCACCAGAGGAGAGGGCTTGGAGGTTCAAGAAAGGCCTCACCAGAGAGCTGCGGCACGCAGTGACGATCAGCCAGGCGACTACTTACTCGAGCATCCTCAAGATCGCTCAGGCAGTTGAGAAGGAGATGGACCCGAGACCCAAGAGGGATAGGGACATCGACAGCAGCAGTCACCGGGCACTGGCGAAGAGAGTGCAGATGCAGACTCAGACGAGGCCAGTTCAGCAGGTCGCAGTTCAGCACCGTCCAGCTAGAGTTCATGCAGATCTGCCATAGAGGCCGCAGATGGCAGTCACTTGCAACTACTGTCACCGTCCGGGACATCATTACGATGAATGCCGCAAGAGGCTGAGGCTTTGTTTGTTCTGTGGATCACCTGTTCACCAGGTCAGAGATTGTCTAGAAGCCGCTGAAGGACGAGCACGAGGAGCACCGGGACCCCAGCAAGAGGACTTACCTCTTCATGTCCAACAGCCGCAGGAAGAGCAGCCAGAGGGGCGAATCTACCTTATGACAGCCGAGGAAGTGGAGACCATCCTGATTCCGGACGAGTACTGACGACCGGAGGCACTTCTGATCATTACCTTTCTTGATGTTCTTTTTGCATTTCCTTTGTTGTTTCTTCATTCGAGACTTGTTTTACAGTCTCCCTATCTTACTGTTGTTTCATATTACCAATGAGCTACTTGTTGACTGTTGATTGTCTCTTAGTATCCAATAAATTTTTTTATTTCTAAGAACAGATACTACTCCTCTCTATCATTTTCACAAACTTCTTTGAAATTTCTGGATAAAGTTGAGAAAATATTTGACAACCTACTATGACCTAGATTATGAAGGCCATGAGTCCATTGCAGCTAGCTGTACACTGGCGAGGCAGGGGCTCTAAGTCCAAGTAATTGCGGGTATTCTCAGGTTCTCAGATATTATCGAAGCTAAGTCCTAAATCTATTTCATATCGGATAAGTCGACAAAATATTGCGGTAGCCTGCTATTATCAGGATCATGGAACCGAAAATTCACTGCAGCCAGATGCATACTGGCGAGACAGGAATTGTAGGGAAAGTGATTTCAGATATAAAGATTGTCGGATACTATAGAGACTGTTATCCATTGATTTTATTTTCGTGACTATCGCCTTGCACCACCTTAAATCGTGCTAATTTTCAATTTTTGTATTTGATTATGTTGTGACTAATCTTGTCACACCCCAGAACCAGAATACTGGAGAGCGGAGGCAGACATAGCCAGCTACGTATATTGAAATGAAAACCACCCCGATATACGGTCACGGCTGTCTAGATATGTGAGGGTTTTCTACAAGCCAACAGTCTCTTATGGTCATGAACAAGCCTAGTGTCTCAATCACCACAAGTAAGTTAAGTCGCAAGATGTATGAACATTAAATATACAATAATAAGGCGTCCCAAATATTACATATTCAGCTGATCATGAAGCTAGTCGTACAAAATACTAGGACTAGCAAGAGTTAAGTCATACATGATCAACCCTAGGATTTGTTAATCATGTTTACAGCCCGTAGGCAGACAGTAAGTAAAGTGCATCGAGCTAACAGGTGCTCATCGGCTAAACGCCTCAAAAGAATAAATTTACAATAGAGTGAGCGAAACAAAATAGAAAACCCACTCGTAGCCCGGGTTCCGTCTAGTGTTCACCATTGGGCTGGAAGCTTGGTAGATCCTCGGGAGCTGCTCCAAAATCTGGCCACACAAAACCAGCTGGGTCAACCCCAGAAAGAGTAAGTGCCACAAGGGGGCCACGAAATAAGAACAAAAGCCAGCAATCATCACAAGAAATTTTAATATTAAAACTAGAATTTACGAAAACATGTCAGGATGATATACGACGAGATAACCATGGAACTATTCCGTTAGCCAGGTTACAACCCGTAAACCAAACAAGGACCGGGGTTGTAACCCTTCATCTGAACAGAACTTGGTTTCCCACCATTTATTGGCAAGATAATAATGTAAGCAATCAAGACAGGAAATATTCTGGTACTGGATCAAGACATGGCTAAACGGGTTATACCTCATTCAATCAATCACGGCCAAGCAGATACTACGACTTACTACTTTAACTAACTAGGGTTATCACAGGCCTAATTACTAACAAGATGCAGTGAGATTGTTCCACAGCCACAAGCCCTGCAGACCATCCAGGCTACCCAGGACGAAAGATTAGGGTTGAATTCAGGTGGGTACAATGTCCGGGAGACAAATGTACCCTTAGGTGACTTAGAGGGTGCAACACTCGACGGTGCGCTGGAAATGTGCCCTACTCGACGGCAGGCTACAGATCCCAAGAGCGCCCAGGTAACGGAATTGCCTGTAGCTGTGTCATCTCTTCATGACTACTGAGTTATTCTAGTTATTAACCTTAATCCATTTTAGTAGGTACTCCTGACCGTGGTACTCAGGAGTTCCATCCTAGACATGATGCAAGACTGGACAAGTGGATTAACAAGCAAGCAAGAAAGAACCACCCACGGTGTCAAGACAGGTCAAGTTAAGTTATCAAGTCATGTCAAGTCAGGAGTGCGCCGTCACGGGCCACTATCAAGTCATGTTGGTCATGTCAGGAGTGCACCACTACGGGTCACTGTCGTGTTATGCTAGTTCCTTGTCATACCAAGCCATGTACAATAGTCATTCCAACATATTAAGTAAAATCAAGTTCATGACAAAAGGCGTAAGGATATAAAATGGGCATGAAATATCTAATAAAATATCAAAATACGGGTCAGGGGATGCGTACGCACAAAAGCACGCACGCAGGGGGAATGCATACGCATTATAACACGCACGCAGGAAGGCAGCGTATGTGAAAGTCACGCACGCTCAAGGGGGGCAGCGTAGGTGAAAAGTCACGCACGCTCAAGGGGCAGCGTGGGTGAAAAGTCACGCACGCTCAGGGGCAGCGTACATGAAAAGTCACGCACGCTCAGGAGGGGCAGCGTATGTGAAAGTCACGCACGCTACAGGGAGCAGTGTGTGAAAGTCACGCACGCTACAGGGAGCAGTGTATGAAAGTCACGCACGCTCAAGGGAGCAGCTGCGTGAAAGTCACGCACGCTACATGAAGCAATGTGTGAAAGTCACGCACGCTCAAGGGAGCAGTGTGTGAAAGTCATGCACGCTCAAGGAGACACACTTCCAACAGGAAGCATACTCAAGCCTGCGTACGCAGCGCTAAAGAGCGTGCGTAGCTCAGTGTGCGTAGCTAAACAGCTTTGCATACTGCTCACTGTCTTCTCCAAACAGCAAGAACACATGGCTGAAACCAAAACTTCAAAAGTTCATAACTTGGCCATCCGAACTCCAAATTCGGATTTCCAAGGCTCCAACTGGAGTGAAACTGAAAGCTCTTCCATATAGAAACATCAAAACTTATAGAAAACCAATATAAATAGCTCAAACCATGTAAAATCTGAAAATAGAAATAACTTAGATCTACATCAACAGAGACTCCAAATCATAAAAACCCAAGAACTAATATTGATCTCCATGTCCTAAGCTAGCAAATGGACAAAGAAAAGAGGGTCCTCATGTAGTGGCAAGATGCACTTGCCTAGGGTTAGGAGAGTTGTGGAGGAAGGAGAAGAAGAAGAAGAAGGAAATTAATGGTGTTTATGAAGAGAGAGAAGAGGTTGGTGGAGTTATAAAGAGGGTGTTGTGGTGTTTTTGAGGGTGGAGCTTAGGGCTATGGTGTTCCAACACATAAACCAAACCAAACCGATTCCAAACCAATTAAAACCGGGCCAAGCCCAAAACCTAAAATACGAGAAATACCAAAATTCCACAAGCTGAGAAAAATAAAATACATGCCAAAATCCAGATACGAGTATAAATACGAAATACGGGAAATACGAGAAATGAGGGTGACAACTCTACCCACCTTAAAAGAATTCCGTCCTCGGAATTTAATCAAGGAGCTAGAGATTGCCACGACAAGCTATACTAAACACAGGTAAGCTACACTAAGCAGTTCAATCATACAATGCAAGCAAGGAAGAGAAAACGTAAGGCATAAGAAAGACATTATACCTCACGAGTCAAACATGTAGGGGTATCACGATCGGATATCGTCCTCACGCTCCCACGTTGACTCACCTAGAGAGTGATGACCCCAAGCAACATGGACCAATTTAATAGTCTTATTCTTGAGTATCTTTTCCCTCCGGTCCAAAATAGACACGGGCCTCTCCTCATACGAAAGGTTGGTACCAACAACCAATTCCGAATGATCTAGGATGTGGCTCAGGTCCGGAATATACCGTCGTAATTGGGATACATGGAATACATCATGTACCTCACTTAGCGACGGCGGAAGAGCGAGACGATAGGATACATCTCCTACTCGCTCCAGAATATCGAACGGCCCTATATACCTCAGACTAAGCTTTCCCCGCACGCCGAAGCGAATGACGCCGCGGTTAGGCGAGATCCTAAGGAATACATGGTCGCCGACAGCAAATTCTAAGGGACGCCGATGAGCATCGGCCCAGTGGCGCTGGCGGTCCTGGGCAACTCGGAGGTGATCTCTGACCTTCCTGACCACTTCAACCGTCTGGGAAATCAATTCGGGTCTGAGCATCTGCCTCTCTCCGACATCGTCCCATGCTAGCGGGGATCTGCACTTCCTGCCATAAAGAGCCTCGAAGGGTGCCATCTGGATACTGGCCTGATAACTGTTGTTGTACGAGAATTCTACCAGGTGCAGATGATTCTCCCATGAACCACCGAAGTCAAGGGTACAAGATCTCATCATATCTTCAAGAGTCTGGATTGTGCGCTCTGATTGACCATCCGTCTGTGGGTGATAAGCTGAGCTGAACTGAAGGCGAGTCCCCAAACTCTTCTGCAAGCTGTGCCAAAAATGTGATGTGAATCTTGAATCCCTGTCCGAGGTGATGCTGACTGGCACACCGTGAAGCCTGACGATCTGCCTGAGATACATCTCTGCTAACTGCGCCGTCGATTGTCCAACTCTGAATGGAAGAAAGTATGCCACCTTGGTAAGCCTGTCCACAATTACCCAAATAGCATTTCTGCCGACCGGAGATCTGGGCAATCCGGTCACGAAATCCATGGTTATATGTTCCCATTTCCATTCTGGGATCGGTAAGGGCTGAAGAAGTCCAGCGGGCCTCTGATGTTCAGCTTTAACCTGTTGGCAAACCAAACACCGAGAGACAAACCGGGCTATCTCCCTCTTCATGCCATTCCACCAAAAATGCTGACGAATATCATGGTACATCTTCGTACCACCCGGATGAATAGAATACTGAGAACTGTGGGCTTCTGCCATGACTTCCTGTCTGATATCTCCACTGGGTACACAAAGACGAGTGCCGTGCCGAAGTGTACCGTCTTCATGGATACATAGCTCTGGCCTTCTTCCTGCTTTACACTCTGCTCTGAGTCGCTGGATCTTGGAATCTGCTGACTGCGCCATCCGGATCCTCTCAACTATGCTGGACTGAACCTGTAGACTGGCCATCAATGCCATACTGGTAGGAAGAACCACTTCAATTCCCATCTTCTGAAGATCTGCCAATAATTCTGGTTGCGCCGTCAGGAAATAAACTCCGGCTCTCCTGCTCAATGCATCTGCTACAACGTTGGCCTTCCCGGAATGATACTGCAAATCCACATCATAATCCACCAATAGCTCGAGCCATCTTCTCTGCCGCATATTAAGGTCCTTCTGGGTGAAAACATACTTCAGGCTCTTATGATCAGTAAAGATCTCCACTCTATCTCCGTACAAGTAGTGTCTCCACAACTTCAAAGCAAACACTACCGCCGCCAATTCTAAGTCGTGGGTCGGGTAATTCTTCTCATGATCACGAAGTTGACGTGACGCATAAGATATTACCTTCCCATGCTGCATCAAGACACACCCCAATCCTCTGCCTGAAGCGTCGTAATAAACTGTGAATCCTCCGGTCCCATCTGGAAGGGTGAGAATGGGAGCCGTTATCAAACCTCGCTTCAATTTCTCAAATGATTCCTGATACTCTGCTGTCCAAACAAATGGCACATCTTTGCGGGTCAACTGGGTCATCGGCGCTGAAATCCTTGCAAAATCTGAAACGAACCGCCGGTAGTAGCCGGCCAATCCAAGGAAGCTGCGAACCTCTGCCACTGAGCTGGGTACCGGCCATGACTCGATAGCCATAATCTTCTGGGGATCCACTTCCACTCCTCCTCGGGTAATGATGTGACCCAAGTACGAAATGCGATCGAGCCAGAACTCGTATTTACTGAACTTGGCGTACAACTGATGCTCCCTAAGCGTCTGAAGGACGACTCTGAGATGCTGCTCATGCTCTGCTTCACTCTTGCTGTAGACCAGGATGTCATCTAGGAACACGATCACAAATTGATCCAAGTAAGGCATAAAAATACGATTCATGAGGTCCATGAATACGGCCGGCACATTGGTCGCTCCAAAGGGCATAACAAGGAACTTCCAATGTCCATATCTCGATCTGAATGCTGCCTTTGGGATGTCCTGCTCTCTGACTCTGATCTGGTGGTATCCTGACCGCAAATTGATCTTCGAGAACACTGAAGCCCATCTGAGCTGATCAAACAAGTCATCTATCCTCGGAAGAGGGTATCTGTTCTTGATTGTCACCGAATTCAAGGTACGATAATCAACACATAGCCTGGACGTACCATCCTTCTTTTTCATAAGAAGCATCGAGGCTCCCCAAGGCGATCCACTTGCACGAATGAATCCCTTGGTCCTCAGTTCTTCAATCATCTTGTACAAAACCTCCAACTCTGAAGGCGCCATCCTGTAGACTCGGTCTGATACTGGTGCTGCCCCGAGAATCAAGTCTATAGTGAACTCAATCTCCCGTTCTGGCGGCATCCCTGGAAGCTCCTCTGGAAAGACATCTGGAAACTCTTCAACTATCCGGGGCAACTGCACTGCTGCTACTGCCATCCGCAATACTGGGGAAGACGGCTCCACTGCGCCTCTGGAAAACGAAAACTCTGGCTCGCCGGGGATACTAAAGACAACTCTGCCAATATGGCAGTCTATCCTAGCATACTGGTTCCTCAACCAATCCATGCCTAGGACTACATCATAGTCTGCCATAGGAAACTCTATGAATCTAGCGGGGAACTCCCTACCGCTAACTACGATCCGACACGAGGAAAACACTCGATCTACTCCCACAAGACCATTACCAGTAAGTATATTGAGCCTCACCGATAATGACTCGGGCTCCAATCCTATCCGTGTCGCGAATCGTGCAGACATGAATGAATACGATGCACCAGAATCAAATAATACCGAAGCCGGAAAGGAGTTGACGAGAATAGTACCTGCCACAACCTCACATGGTGCAACTTCTTCTTCCATAGCCATCATCATGGCCTGACCTTGTCCTCTGGCTGCTGGTCCCCTCTGCTGGAAACCTCTCTGCCTATTCTGGGTCTGAGCTTGGACTTGTGCATACTGCTGGGGGTGCTGTTGCTGGAATGCCTGAGACTGAGGCGGCAAGGGCCTCGAAGACTGATACTGCTGCTGCTGAACTGGTGCTGGGGCCGGTCCTCTTACCGAAGAGCTAGAAGGGTTGGATGCTGATGAACCACCCCTATTCGGGCAAGCCCCTATCATATGATCTGCTGCTCCACAAGCCAGGCACAATTTCTGTGCCCTGCGACAGTCTGCCACCACATGCCCTGGCTTCCCGCAATGAGAACATCCCATCGCGGAAGTCTGCTTCTGCTTCTGCTGCTGCGGGTACGTCGGGGTCGAATGCTGAACCGACGTTACTGAGACCGTCCGCCTCAGAGTTCCAATGGTCAATCCCCTAGCTGCCGGGACTGAAGCTGATGACTGGTGCATCTGACTATGGGACCACTTCCTACTTCCGGTCCTATCCACGATCCTCTGGGAGGTGTACTCATGCCTCCTAGCTGCTCTCAAGACTGCATCGAACGTCTGGTGCTCGAACTGCTCAACCGCCAACAAGATCTCCAAATGCAGTCCCTGCTGGAACCGCTGGGCCCTATCAAACTCGATCGCCACCAAGGTGGGGGCAAACCTACTGAGCCTAGAAAACTCGGTCGCATAACCATCGACCGTCCTGCCTCCCTGCTTCAAGTTGGTAAATCTGGTCTGCAGATCGTACCGAGCCACAGCATCGAAATACTTCGACTGGAATCTCTCCCTAAACACTGCCCAAGCAATGGGTGCCACTAATCCCATGGCTTGCGCTGCCCACCAACTGCGAGCCAAGTCCAACAACTGTAGGCGTACCACCGCCACCTTCTTATTCTCGGGTGTCCTAGCTGCTTCCAGAATCACCTCGGTATCCTGAAGCCATGCATCCGCGGCAATCGCATCCTCGCTGCCGTCGAAGAAAGGAGGGTTCAATCGCTTGAAACTGTTGGCCGCCTGGTTCCCTGGATGTCCGCCTCTAGTCAAAATATCTTGAACTGTCTGGTGCAGGGCATCGCTTCGACGATCCTGGGAAGCTATCAAGGTTCTGATGAGGCCTACTAAGGTACCATCATCTGGCTCTGTGGGCTGGACGGGCCGAACTGGTGACTCTCCTCCAGTAGGTATCACTCTGGAGGCGACTCCGGAATGCTGGGCTTGATCTCCGGGTTGTTGCTGATCCGCGGGATTTGCTCCACCTCGTTGATCGATAGGACCAGGTACAGTATCGCTGAAGACGACGACACAGGGAACAATAAGGAAAGGACCAGGACAGATCAATGATATAAGCACAGGATCAGGACAAGAATCCAGGGATTCAGAGGATACGAACAGAGATCAAGGACGAGTACTGATTAAGACATCTATCTGGTAAACCCCCACACATCTTGATTTACAAGACCTGCATGGGCCACCACTTAAACCATGTCACGCCCCAGAACCAGAATACTGGAGAGCGGGGGCAGACATAGCCAGCTACGTATATTAAAATGGAAACTACCCCGATATACGGTCACGGCTGTCTAGATATATGAGGGTTTTCTACAAGCCAACAGTCTTTTATGGTCATGAACAAGCCTAGTGTCTCAATCACCACAAGTAAGTTAAGTCGCAAGATGTATGATCATTAAATATACAATAATAAGGCGTCCCAAATATTACATATTCAGCTGATCATGAAGCTAGTCGTACAAAATGCTAGGACTAGCAAGAGTTAAGTCATACATGATCAACCCTAGGATTTGTTAATCATGTTTACAGCCCGTAGGCAGACAGTAAGTAAAGTGCATCGAGCTAACAGGTGCTCATCGGCTAAATGCCTCAAAAGAATAAATTTATAATAGAGTGAGCGAAACAAAATAGAAAACCTACTCGTAGCTCGGGTTCCGTCTAGTGTTCACCATTGGGCTGGAAGCTTGGTAGATCCTCGGGAGCTGCTCCAAAATCTGGCCACACAAAACCAGCTGGGTCAACCCCAGAAAGAGCAAGTGCCACAAGGGGGCCACGAAATAAGAACAAAAGCCAGCAATCATCACAAGAAATTCTAATATTAAAACTAGAATTTACGAAAATATGTCAGGATGATATACGACGAGATTACCATGGAACTATTCTGATAGCCAGGTTACAACCCGTAAACCAAACAAGGACCGGGGTTGTAACCCTTCATCTGAACAGAACTTGGTTTCCCACCATTTATCGGCAAGATAATAATGTAAGCAATCAAGACAGGAAACATTCTGGTACTGGATCAAGACATGGCTAAACGGGTTATACCTCATTCAATCAATTACGGCCAAGCAGATACTACGGCTTACTACTTTAACTAACTAGGGTTATCACAGGCCTAATTACTAACAAGATGCAGTGAGATTGTTCCACAGCCACAAGCCCTGCAGACCATCCAGGCTACCCAGGACGAAAGATTAGGGTTGAATTCAGGTGGGTACAATATCCGGGAGACAAATGTACCCTTAGGTGACTTAGAGGGTGCAACACTCGACGGTGCGCTGGAAATGTGCCCTACTCGACGGCAGGCTACAGATCCCAAGAGTGTCCAGGTAACGGGATTGCCTGTAGCTGTGTCATCTCTTCATGACTACTGAGTTATTCTAGTTATTAACCTTAATCCATTTTAGTAGGTACTCCTGACCGTGGTACTCAGGAGTTCCATCCTAGACATGATGCAAGACTGGACAAGTAGATTAACAAGCAAGCAAGAAAGAACCACCCACGGTGTCAAGACAGATCAAGTTAAGTTATCAAGTCATGTCAAGTCAGGAGTGCGCCGCCACGGGCCACTATCAAGTCATGTTGGTCATGTCAGGAGTGCACCACTACGGGTCACTGTCGTGTTATGCTAGTTCCTTGTCATACCAAGCCATGTACAATAGTCATTCCAACATATTAAGTAAAATCAAGTTCATGACAAAAGGCGTAAGGATATAAAATGGGCATGAAATATCTAATAAAATATCAAAATACGGGTCAGGGGATGCGTACGCACAAAAGCACGCACGCAGGGGGAATGTATACGCATTATAACACGCACGCAGGAAGGCAGCGTATGTGAAAGTCACGCACGCTCAAGGGGGGCAGCGTAGGTGAAAAGTCACGCACGCTCAAGGGGCAGCGTGGGTGAAAAGTCACGCACGCTCAGGGACAGCATGCATGAAAAGTCACTCACGCTCAGGGGGGCAGCGTATGTGAAAGTCACGCACGCTACAGGGAGCAGTGTGTGAAAGTCACGCACGCTACAGGGAGCAGTGTGTGAAAGTCACGCCGCTCAAGGGAGCAGCTGCATGAAAGTCACGCACGCTACATGAAGCAATGTGTGAAAGTCACGCACGCTCAAGGGAGCAGTGTGTGAAAGTCACGCACGCTCAAGGAGACACGCTTCCAACAGGAAGCGTACTCAAGCCTGCATACGCAGCGCTAAAGAGCGCACGTAGCTCAGTGTGCGTAGCTAAACAGCTCTGCACACTGCTCACTGTCTTCTCCAAACAGCAAGAACACATGGCTGAAACCAAAACTTCAAAAGTTCATAACTTGGCCATCCGAACTCCAAATTCGGATTTCCAAGGCTCCAACTGGAGTGAAACTGAAAGCTCTTCCATATAGAAACATCAAAACTTATAGAAAACCAACATAAATAGCTCAAACCATGCAAAATCCGAAAATAGAAATAACTTAGATCTACATCAACAGAGACTCCAAATCATAAAAACCCAAGAACTAATGTTGATCTCCATGTCCTAAGCTAGCAAATGGACAAAGAAAAGAGGGTCCTCATGTAGTGGCAAGATGCACTTGCCTAGGGTTAGGAGAGTTATGGAGGAAGGAGAAGAAGAAGAAGAAGGAAATTAATGGTGTTTATGAAGAGAGAGAAGAGGTTGGTGGAGTTATAAAGAGGGTGTTGTGGTGTTTTTGAGGGTGGAGCTTAGGGCTATGGTGTTCCAACACATAAACCAAACCAAACCGATTCTAAACCAATTAAAACCGGGCCAAGCCCAAAACCCAAAATACGAAAAATACCAAAATTCTACAAGCTGAGAAAAATAAAATACATGCCAAAATCCAGATACGAGTATAAATACGAAATACGGGAAATACGAGAAATGAGGGTGACAAATCTTGCCCTAGAATTTCGAGGACGAAATTTTTCAAGGGGGAGAGATTTGTAACTCCACTTTTCTAAATAAAAATATTTTTCTCTTGTGATTAATTTAAATTTTAGATTATCTTAATCAATTCTAATTTTTCTAAATATTTCTCTAAAAACTTATTAAGAATATTTTTAATTGGCTAATTTTATTGTTAAAGTAAATTTAGTGGTTTATTTATTAAAATTTGTTATTAAATCATAGTCACCTTGGCCTTGGGCCAATATCTTCTGACCCGACCCACTAGTGAAGACCGTTGAGATATAAACCCCAATTCTCTGTTTCTTTCACATTCAAATTTTTCCTCCTTGCTGTGCTCGTGGGACGAAGACGATGATTCTCCAGCTGTCGTAGCCAACTGCCTGCCCGCCCAACTGTCTTGATGCTGCCCGCACAACGGCCTGCCCGGACGTCCATCCTCTATAAATTGGCTTCAATTTCCTTCTTCTTCTTCTTCTTCTTCTTCTTCTTCATTCATAATTCACAGAGGAGCCCTGCAGAATTTTCTTCGCCCATTCTCCTTCTTCGTCTTCGAGCTCGAGTCGACAGCCATGGCGACCGGATGATGGTGAACCACCCTTGTTCCACCTCTCGATCGTTGATCGTTCTGATTGGTCATGATGATCTCGGCGAGACGACCACGACGACAATGACGGCAAGCTCGATTTACTGGTGAGTCCTCTCGACTGAAGTAGATCTTCTTCTGGGCGATTTGGTAGAAATTTTATTATTTATTTAACGGATTAAATGATCAGATTTTGGGTGGTTTTCCGTTTCATTGGATTGTGTTTTGGGAGAGCTCTTGATAGTTTCTTGAAATTTTGGGATCGATCTGGGCATCTGGACTATTGGAGTTGATTTGGAAGTTCATTGGTATGATCCTTGTAAACTTCTCTCCAATTTGGAGTTATTACAAATTCAAACATGACGCACGTTCGTGAACTCTGTATATTGATCGTTATCTGTTCGATCTTATGTGTCAACCAGCTCCGCATTCGAATTCTGGACGCGTGGCTTGCCGTGTCGGCTTCAGGAGACTCGAGCAACGCCCTCGAACATCAGGTATTCAATTCAGTGAACCCCCATGAATCTTTTGGAAGAAGTATCAGTTTCCTATATTTGGGTTGGGTTTATGTAGCAGCAGGGTGTTTACTTCACTATGGGTAGCTTTGTTTAGTTTTCGGTCTTCCTATATGTAGGTTGATACTCTTAGGTTTAAATCTATTCAGAGATTGATGTAGAGGCAGCATTAGTAGGTTGGTAATTCCAATAAGATGCTAATTTTAAGAGGGGTAAATCATAAGGTGCCAATAGTGATTTGAAGCCTCAGTTCATTAGTTTTGCCAGTTAATTTGTGGTATAATTTTCGTGTTTCAGTTCCTTTTTAACTGAACCATTATTTTGTGTCTGCCACTGGTGTTTCCCTTTTAGTTCAATTCAAGTTAGGATTTCTCTATGTAAGGTAGTTAGAGATGTTCTTAGACTGTTGTGATAATTATAGAGGATTATGTCCTAGAGAATTTCAGTATCTCAGAGCTTTCAATTGTAAGTAATAGGGATAATTTTTGTTAGTGATATTTTAGATGCAGGGGTATCAGTAGAGGAGGAATACAAGTAAATTCAGGATATTAGGAATCTTTTTTTATCATGAATGTTGTCCAAACAAATAGTTGATATTATTCTAGTCCATGATTAGAGCAGTATTTGAGTTGGCTTAGTGAACTAGATTGATAGTTTGATGGCAGTATTTTAAAGCTCATATGTTTGGGTTAATTGACATCTAAAGCTGGTAACCTCTGTATATTTTCCTTTCTCATTACACAACATATTCACTTAGCCTCACTTTCTGAGTTCTTTTTTATTTTTTTAACCAATATTCAGTGGGGTCATATATGGGGATCCTGAGATGGACTTAAGATGCAGACTAAGAGTTCTGCATGAGTGCCCAGGTTTCAGCCAAATAGTTTAACCCACTTGGACAGATCAGTGAGACAGGGGACTGGTTAGTGGAATGTGGAAGAGTAGTAGTAGGGGTGATGTTAGGCTTGAATTAGGTGAGACTTGAGGAACGGAAAAGTGTCGAGGATTTTGAGATTGCGAGTTTTGAAGAAATGATTGAGGGTAGCACGAGCGTGGCTCGGATTTGAGGAAGGCATAGGAGAAATGTGTGCGACAAACGTAAGATGTTGAAACAAGTGATAAATCGATAAGTAAGTACTCAGTCAGTTTCGAGGACGAAACTTTTTCTGAGTGGTGTATGATGTAGTACCCCGTCCCGCTCAGTCAATCGGAGGAATCAAAACGCCAACGGCGTTCGGACTTAGCCTTGCAACGGCTACTCTGAGACATCGCTCGGTCGAGGCGACCGCTCGCTCAGGTGGGGTAGTTTCGGTGAACTTGCCTCATCTTAGCCTTCACATAATAAATTGCATGTTTTCAACTCGCACAAGTAGGATTGATAATAAAAGAGACGAATTTACATAGCTAAAGGGAATAATCCCGACAGGTCGAATTGAGTTAGAATATGGAAAGGTCCAACGGTCGGCTTAGAGTTGGTGTACGGCATGCTTTGAAAATGATACTCGGTCCTTCGTCCCGTGGCTTGGGATAAGAAAATTTTGGTATTTGCCACAAGCTAAGAGTTAGCCAAATTCATTGGCGTCGCCCGCATAAATGCTTCATAAAGCATACACGGTCTCTTCGCCCAATGTGTGGCATAGCCTCTGCTCGCCGACGGGTTAAGTTGTATTGCACGGCTTATGGCATAAGTCTAGGCACCTCAAATAACTTGGTCGTTCAAAGTCGAACGCGTGCACGGCACGTTCCCCCAACGCAAGACTTGACGCAGCCTATGCTCGTCAAGTTGTTGCAAAGTAAGTTAGATAAGTTATGTTAAGCTATCAGGAGTAGTGGCAAGCACGGTCCTATGAGTTCAACGGCTGGGTATAACCACATGGTCTCATGATCGTAAGACCCGTTATATAGAGTATAACTTGGGCGGTGGTGCCACATAGAGATTGAAGTTTGTTTAAGACACGATGTCACAGATTTAGTGTTTTAAGGCACGAGCCACGGTTGATTTATTGAGTTTGGAAATTATTTCAAATAGTTGTTCTTGAGTTGAATGAAATGATAGGGCAAGAAAGAAGAATGCTCGCGACTGGGTCGTCGAGGAAAGAGAAAAGAATGCTCGCGACTGGGTCGTCGAGGCAAGGTCTCAGATGTAAGAAGTATTGAACTTGGCCCTGAAAGAGATGATAACACTAGAAGCAGATTGACTGTGTGAGATGTCAGTTTGAGTCGAGTCTTGCATGGTCATGGACAACTTGTCGACAAGGTAAATTTGTTTTCTCGGACGATAACCTGGGGCCACAGCAGGACCATTCCGGCCTAGGAGAAAACTTGAGGGTGAATGTGAGCGGGATAGCTGAGCCTGGGGCAAAGTATTCGGTGGACGCTCATTAGGGCTAGCTACCCGCTTTGACCGGTCTATCCTATACTCAGCTAAAAGGGAGTCCACAATGGCTCTGGAAGCCAGTGACCAAATCATATAGATGAGTCGGCATGGCAACAAATCCGCATGTGTGCCTTTGGATTGAGTTAAGTTGAATGTGTGTGTACAATTAGAACACAATATTGGGCCTAAGTTTTGGTTACAACGTAGACGGCGTGCTTCGGTACGAGAGGTGGCGTCGAGTCTTGAGTTGTCTGCATTTAAGTTGCATAGTTGTGATTGAGTTGTCTTGAGTTTAAGTCAGGAAATGCCGCAAGGCAAACTTGGTCGAGTGACACTTAGTTCACAATATCTTGATGGGTCAGTTGATGATTAAGTAGCGAAGGGCCGCGAGGCGGCAAGGGCCGTGAGGCGGCGATATGATTGAGTCTCATCGAGTTGCGAGGTACGACCTCAACAAGGACTTATAGCATGGTCATACAGAAATGGAGTCTTATCGCGTAGTTGCGTCTCTGATTTTAAGCCGTAAGGCAAGCATGACTTGATAGGTAAACGTTGTTGAGTTGATGCTGCGTTGCAAGCACGAAATGATCTTACGACATAAAATAGGCCAAGACGTCTGTCCTAAAATCGATCCTAAGAAAAGAGTAGAAAGACAATCATAAAAGGGACTATGTTACACACAAATTAAATTAACGTGTTGGTTTTGTATGGGTGGATGAGGAGCTCATTCCACCAGTACAGTTGAGTACTGACACCCACATAGTTTTCATGTGCAGGCACAGGTAGAAGCTCGTGGCGTAGAGCTCGCTTGGATGCGTCGAGGCACAGAGTTCCTTGACGATTCGAAGCATGCGACCGTATGTATTCAAGACTTATACAGGACATAATGTATGGACGTCGCCTTCCAAAGCTTCCGCTGGCTCAAGACATATTGAGAGATGAGAGAGAGCTGAGTGACTTGTAATATGAGAAGTGTGAGCTTGTGTGACTTATAATTTTGGCCTTGCGCCCATTGTAATCTTTGACCCAATATCAATAAAGAGGTTCCTTTGAATGACTTGTGTTTTGTTCTTAATTTCTTCTGCTATTATCCAATGTCTCTGCTTGGGACTTCTGTGCGACGATCCCGTCGCAACCGCTGAAATCGGTCGTTATGGAACCCGTCTTGTACGAGCGCAATCTAGGCTCGTGCGGCATCACGCTTTAGCGGGGATGATCGCTCCTACGGGAGCGGGGCATGACAGACATTAACTTAGCCTTGAAAAATGGCCTAGCGGTTAGGCGAGACGCCCTGTTTCAAGAGTTAGCAATCGAAAGATTGATCTTGAAGATTGGTATGAATGGATCGAATGATTCAAGAATAATAATACCCCTCACAAGATTCGGCTGACATGCATATATTTCAGGGACACCTGAGTATGTGTACGATGTGACTCGAGTGAGAATAACGAATTCTCTATCATGCGGCTTGGCTGAATGTATGTATTTTGGGGACGTCTGGAATGCGTGCACGAATCCAACCAAGTGACACGTTGAATTCAAACGAGACTTGAGGAATGAAAAAGTGTCGAGGATTTGAAATTGTGTTAAAGGAAAAAAGATTGATAATAGTACGAGCGTGGCTCGAAATCGAAGAAACGCGTAGGCGGAGTGTGTACGAGAGTCCTTGGATCAAGTGGTCCAAGAGTAAGTACTCAGTTAGTTTCGAAGACGAAACTTTTTTTGAGTGGTGTATGATGTAGTGCCCAGTCCCGTAAAGTCAATCGGATGAATCAAAATGCCGACGACATTCACTTAGCCTTACAACGGCTACTCGAAGACTCGCTCGACCGAGGCGACTCCTCGCTCAGGTGGGATAGTTTTGGTGAACTTGCCTCATCTTAGCCTTCACATAATAACTCACATGTTTTCAACTCGCACAAGTAGGCTAATATAAAAGCTACGAACGCATATAGCTAAGGGAATAGTTGTCATGACCCGCACCCGGATATACGGGTACGAATACGTAGACGACGCCCAGCCTACGCCGCAGTATCGGCGGTAGAACGCTGTCTAGTACCCAATAAATATACACTACGTCTAGAAGGCCTATAACTACAAATATACTCTAGTCACATCACAACAGCTAGGGATGATAAGACAAGAAAGATAACTAAAGCACAAGAACAACTAGAAACTACTAGAATGAATCATAAGACATGAAATAAAGAAGGAAAAAACAAGACTAACTAAGGATAACTACCAGGCAACTCACATAGAAGAATAGTGAGATCCACCTCAGCTAGCAACATCATGAAGTCCACTAATGGTATAACAACTCCTAAAATATTATCAACGGTATCCTGTCAGGAAAATGAGCAAGTACAAACACCAACAGCAGTTCCATGTGAATTGACAAATACTATAAGAGACAGTAATAATGAAATACAAGACAAAGAATATAGGCGACTTGGGAACCATTCGAAAGCCGAGTTACAACCCTTAAACCAAACAAGGACCGGGGTTGTAACCCTTCTTCCGAATAGAACCTAGTCCCATCATCATGGTACAGTATAAAGGCAGGTAGAGCATATGAGAAATGAATCATAGCATGGTGAAAGTACAGTAAGTAAAGGTGAACTAGAATGTAAGATATAACAACAAATAAATAAAAAGTTATTTGAATTATTAGGGCGAAATGTGATCGGCTAGGAAACAAGGGAAAGGTTATCCACTTGGCTCGACAATCACACGGAACCTCTGACGAGGGCCTCCGAAGAGGGTCATGCCGGCCAACCTGGATAACCGGCAGGGGGTATCTGCTACACCCTACGTGAGGTGAGGGTGGCGCCAGCAAAACACGGAAATATCATCACGGAGGCTTTGATCACATAACCCCTAATAATTCCCCTCTATCCCTCGAATAGTATCACGGATCCGGACATGGCACGTCATGACACGGGATTCAAAAGCAGGTGATCAGCCCACTCCCAAGTCCATGTCTATACAAGTACAGGAAACACGAAAATATCTCATACCCATATACCAAGAAAGTCCAGGAATAATATCTCATGCCAGGATCCGACGTATACTAGTCCGTGAACTGTCGTGTCGGGAATCAAGTAAAACACTACGACTGAATCGGATATAGTAGATATCAAGATAATAAAAACTATCAGTGAATGTACTCGCCTGCGGTCCTGAGCTGTCAAATGGGGTCGATGCTCAGAGTGATGCCACAGACCTAAAGATAAGATATATATAAACTAATTAGGGTTCAACAGTGTTAGGCTTGATTCTATAGTATAAGCTACGCGATCTAGGTCAGACTCATTCCACTAAGTCAAACTAGGCCACAATAAGTCAAACCAAGTCAAACTAGGTCAAACTGGGTCAATGGTTGACTTACAGTTGACTTTTGGTCAACTAGTCAACTATGGTCAACTCTAGGTCAAATGTTGACTCTACTTCGACGTTTAGTCAAAGCAGTCAACCATGGTCAGACAGGGTCAAGGCTAGTCTCTATAAACACCTACAGGGTCAACTCATTCAATTTCAGTGATTGTGCAATCACCGGAATCGACGGAACTCAAAATACAACAAAAGGAGAAGGATTATAATAATAGGGTAAAAACCTACAGATGTTGTCGGATGATGAAACTAACATCACCAACGTGTCCAAAATGGTCAAATCAGCTAGGATAGCCTGTCCAAAAGTCCAATTTGGACACAGGGGCAAAACGGTAATTTCGGGCCAAAATGATGTCCGCCGTTGGACACACTTTACACCGAAAAATGTGTCAAAATAAAAGTTCACAAAACCTAACAAATTATATGTCCACGAATTCAGAATGACGATACGAACCCAACGGTATATCCAGAATTGGATTCCGTTGACCCGATCTCAAATTGGTCCGTTGACCAGGACATTGAAAACCGATTTGCACGGAAAAGCGTGTCGGAGCCAATGTCCTCAAAACTCAGCAAATTATATGTCAACGAGTCCAGAATGATGATACGAACTCAACGGTATATCCAGAATTGGATTCCGATGAGCCGAACTCAAAATGACACGTTGAACCGGATATTGGTATCCGACTTGCCCCGAAATGCGTGCCGGAACCAATGTCTACTAAAACCTAGCAAATTATATGTCAACGAGTCCAGAATGACGATACGAACTCAACGGTATATCCGGAATTGGATTCCGATGAGCCGACGTCAAAAAGTCCCGTTGACTCAGAAAGTGGAACCCGCTTTGCACCGAAATACGTGCCAGGGCCCACATTCTCCAAATCAAGCAAACTTTATATGAAAACATGCCAGAACGACGCCACGAGTCTACTGGTGGTGTCAGAAATTGAATCCGGAGTCCCGGATTCAAAAATAGAATTTTACAAGTGCAACACTAAGAATTCGAACGGCCAACTTTGGCGTCGAATTCGACCGACCTAACAAGCTCAAACTGAAATAGAATCTAAAGGGGGCAGGAAGAGGGTTATACCAGCTGTGCACCGGAACTGGTGGCGCACAAAACGGAGCTGCGACGACGAAGATACGAACCCGCGAAGTTGGCGTCGCAAAACTGTCCAAAAACAGTACAAATTAAAACGTCAACTTGGTGGCCGGTTTTGATGTATCAAACGACGAAATTAACGGGTGAAATTTGACAGAGGTGAAGAGGGATATACCGAGATTGTAACGGAGTGGAGAAATCGCCGATCCAATGGTCGGATCTCTCGAGAAACGTGCATGAAGTCGCTATTTTGAGACACGATTCAGAGTTCCGTTCCCGCGCTCGCGCCGACGGGATTTCGTGAAAATGCACGAATCGACTGTCGTGCGCACCGGGGACGAGGGTGGATGCCAGGGGGTGTTCGCCGGAGTGTACGTGCGCGACCAGGGGGCTCACCGGCGGCGGCGGTGGCCGGGGCGGCGCGCGGCCGGCCTGTGCGCACGGGGTGCTGCCGCCCGCCTACTGCAGCAACTGCTGCGTGCTGGCTGCTGGAGCTGCGGCTGCTGCCTCGCGGCGACGCGCGCGGTGGCGCAGCCAGGCGGCGGCGGTGGCAGCCCAGCAAGGGGAGGAAGGAGGAGGAGATTAGAAGAGGTGGTGGTAGTGGTGGTGATGTTTGTTGGTAATGGTGGTGCTCTTCACAATGAAGAGGAAGAAGAGAAGAAGAAGAATAAGTTAAGGAAGACGAAGTGGAGAAGAAGGAGTTGAGGGGAGGGGGTGTTCGGCCATGGGGGCTTGGCATGGCTATTCGTACATGAAGGGATGGGGAGGTGGTTTGTTTGTTAGAGAAGAGAGAGAGAGAAGTATGGATATTATATGTGTGTGTGTAGATATTTAATATAGAAGAGAGAGAATGGAAGATATTAAAGAGAGAGAGGGAAAGTAGAGAGAGGGGGAAAGTAGTCGGCTGTAGGGGGGGTGTGTTCCTGATGGGAGAGGGGAGTGATGTGAGGATAGAGAGGTGATTATTTAAATGAAGAGAGAGAGAGAGAGATATATTATATATATATATATATGTATATATATATAATGAGATATCTGTATATGTATAAAGATATTTTTGAGTAGAGTAAAAAATGAGAAAATATCAGTGGGGTGTATGGGTAGCCATGGTAGGGCCTACACCCAATTGGGTCGGGTACTGGGCTAAGATCGGACAGGTTCAGGACCAAGATTTAATTAAAATAATAATTTTAAACTATTTAAAATCATGAACGAAATTGGAGCACAAGGAAAATCAATTCGATGGCGCGCAAGTAGCACATGCACAGTAGGCTCAAAACAGGCCAGGGCCATATATTGGGTCGACTGGATTGGACCGATGTCGGGTCCGAAAATTAAGTTAGAAATTAAATCATAAATTATGGCAGATGATAAATTGGTCTAAATTGACCCGAAGTTGCGCGAATCAAATGGAGCACAAGGGAACAAGTTCGAGTGGGACACGATATATCAACATGAAGACAATCTCGTCTACTACAAATTTCAAGAAGGAAGTTTCCAGAGACTGGCATCCCTGATGCTCTAGAAATCCAAGTCACGGTAAAGAGCATTAAATCAAAATTAATTAAATCTAAATAATTTATCGAGAATAAGTTATTTAGAAAATTCAAAAAAATCCCGGAAATTTAGGGGACTTACATCCTACCCACCTTATAAAAATTTCATCCTCGAAATTAAAGGTTGTAGTAGGGGTAAAACAAGATAGAAAGTTTTAGGCAAAAACTTAGGCACGATCATAGAATGACAAGTTTGCACGATTAAGATAATCAATTCACAATTATTCAGGCACGATGAAAAAATTTCGCACGTTAGAATCAAAATATGAAAAGAATCATATAGGCACGATTATAGATAAGTTAAGTCATTGGAACACGATTCAGAAATGACTTAGGAGAACGAAAGTTATAGATGAAGTCCACGTACGAGGTGACGTGTAGCACTCGGGTTAACGGATAATCAGCCTGAAAGTCACACAGGCTTGATCAAGATGAGAGATAATCATGATCAAAACAAGGCTTGGCATGATTGAGCTGGAGTTTTAGACACAACAAAATCGAAGTCAAGGTCTTATAGACCTGATCAAGATTGAAGAGTATGATTAATAAAATCATGGAATACGCTCCAAGTTCGAGCGTGAATAAAATTGGAAATAGTCTAAGATCACTTGGCACGATAGAGGTATGACAACAAAATCAAAACTTGAGCTTCATCCGATTACAATCAACAAAATATTGATAATAGGATTTCAGCTTACTGAAATTTGATTTAGGATTTGAGATAGGCATGATTAAGCACAAGAAAATTTCAATTACAATCAGAAAATCAAATCAAGGTCGAAAAGAGTATAGGCACGAGTGTTTCAAAATCCAAACATGCTCAAAATTGAATCTCAATACGATCATAGATACGGTCAGCTCAACCTTGGTCAAAAGTATAACGGTTTAGGCATTACCAACATGAGACTCCGGCATAATCAAGGATAGTATGAAGCCAAATCGTGATTGGAATGGAATTTAGTCATTTGCCAGAATTGAATCGAAAGTTTAAAGCACGAGTGATGATAGCATTGTCCAATCACAATAAAAGTAAATAATTTAGTCTCAGCACAATTTAAATTGATCAAGTTTTGGGTAAATCACAATTTGGGCAAGATGAAGAACAAAATCAACGAAGTCTGGACACGAGCATCTAAGAAGAAAATCATATCACAATGGAATTCGAAACCATTTAAGTTTAATCAACAATCAAGACTCTTTGGCACGATAAACTAGACAACCAGAATCGATTGGTCAATCAGAGAGGATCAATCTCGCGATATCAAAATATAATAAATAAATCAAGGATGTAGAATTGAATTGCTTCTGTTATCATAGAAACCAGAATATGGGATCGTAGGAGGAAGCCGGGGTAATCATCTCGCTCTGCTTCGACTGCTACCCACAATGTCTACTCCGAGACGGATGATTACGATACTTCCTCGATTTCTCCCAAGATAAAAAGATATGAAAATTCTAAAATTTTTAAGGTTTTCAAAGTATGGCTGACAGAGTAGATACGAGATAAGTAATTGGTGGAATCAAGACATAATTGATCAAGACGGAGGAAGTAAGGGTAAGATGAAGAAATCATCATACGATGAGGAAGAGAAGAATGGGAAAACAGAAGTAATAGTAGGAACTGCTCTTGCCCAATAGGTTAAAACAAGTGAATCAATTTAAGATAAGATCTGATAACCATACACGTCTATCCCGAATCATGTTGCCAGAATTTTCGCCATGCCAGTAAGCATAGCTGCAATAAACGATAGAGTCCATAACTAAGGTATACACCCTAAATTATGTCATCTAGATTCCTTACCACGCCAACCGGTATGGCTGCAAGAGAATCTAAATGCCATAACCAGGATAGTATATCCAAAATCAGGCTCCATGCCCTTGTCAGGCTAGCTAATATGACTGCGATAAATTCTAAACTCCATAAATAAAGTAGACATTTATCGTTCCCATCGCCCTCATCAATATGTTTATCAGAATATCTTAACTCAATCCAGAGAAACTTATCTTCAACAAAATCAAAATCGAAGTCAACAACGAACGAATATCAAGATTTAAAATTCAACAAGGAATCAAAGATAACTGAATGGAAACTAGCGGAAACAGATTTCGAGATAGGATTTAGAAGAAAATTCTCAGGAGATGTCCAAAGGTACTATCTAGGTCAAGATAAAAGGAAATCATTGGAATATAATCTAAAACAATCCCAACCTGATATGAGACTGGTAAATCATATTCTCGTCTCGACCTAGAAGATATATAAGTTCAACTTATACCTTCCCTCTGGGGTCCACAAACTCATTCCAAGAAAGAATAAAGTTGATAATGGACAGATATTTCAGAAATCAGGACGAACAGAACAAATGGGAAAAGCTTCGAAAAGTTCGAAATAAGATTCCCAGGGGTCATCCCTGGAATCTACCAAGAGTTCCTAATATGTGACTGAGTACCAAATTCCTAAAATATTCCATGACTCAACCCTAAATCCTAGGACAGGCTCGCAGTAGTACAGAAAAGCTCAAGTACTACCATGACTTCGCATTAATTGCAAAGACTGACCTGCATGGGCCACCACAAAAACGTGTCACGACCCGCACCCGGATATACGGGTACGAATACGTAGACGACGTCCAGCCTACGCCGCAGTATCGGCGGTAGAATGCTGTCTAGTATCCAATAAATATACACTACGTCTAGAAGACCTATAACTACAAATATACTCTAGTCACATCACAACAGCTAGGGATGATAAGACAAGAAAGATAACTAAAGCACAAGAACAACTAGAAACTACTAGAATGAATCATAAGACATGAAATAAAGAAGGAAAAAACAAGACTAACTAAGGATAACTACCAGGCAACTCACATAGAAGAATAGTGAGATCCACCTCAGCTAGCAACATCATGAAGTCCACTAATGGTATAACAACTCCTAAAATATTATCAACGGTATCCTGTCAGGAAAATGAGCAAGTACAAACACCAACAGCAGTTCCATGTGAATTGACAAATACTATAAGAGACAGTAATAATGAAATACAAGACAAAGAATATAGGCGACTTGGGAACCATTCGAAAGCCGAGTTACAACCCTTAAATCAAACAAAGACCGGGGTTGTAACCCTTCTTCCGAATAGAACCTAGTCCCATCATCATGGTACAGTATAAAGGCAGGTAGAGCATATGAGAAATGAATCATAGCATGGTGAAAGTACAGTAAGTAAAGGTGAACTGGAATGTAAGATATGACAACAAATAAATAAAAAGTGATTTGAATTATTAGGACGAAATGTGATCGGCTAGGAAACAAGGGAAAGGTTATCCACTTGGCTCGACAATCACACGGAACCTCTGACGAGGGCCTCCGAAGAGGGTTATGTCGGCCAACCTGGATAACCGGCAGGGGGTATCTGCTATACCCTACGTAAGGTGAGGGTAGCGCCAGCAAAACACGCAAATATTATCACGGAGGCTTTGATCACATAACCCCTAATAATTCCCCTCTATCCCCCGAATAGTATCACGGATCCGGACATGGCACGTCATGACACGGGATTCAAAAGCAGGTGATCAGCCCACTCCCAAGTCCATGTCTATACAAGTACAAGAAACACGGAAAGCTCTCAAAGTACGAGTTTTTCCTAGACAGAGTGGAGTTCTTGGGGCATATGGTGACTGAAGAAGGGATTTCTGTGGATCCCAAGAAGATTAAAGCAGTGGAAGTATGGGCACCTCCCAAGTCAGTAGCAGAGATTCGTAGTTTCCCGGGGCTAGCAGGATACTACGGGAAGTTTATGAAAGATTTTGCCAAGATAGCGGAGCCGATGACCAAGCTTACGCGGAAGGACGAGGAGTTCATCTGGAGCGACGCCTGCCAGACAGCATTTGAAGAATTAAAGAGAAGACTCACTACAGCACCAGTTTTAGCCTTGCCATCTGGATCGAGAGAATTCGTCATCTATAACAATGCATCAGGGAAAGGTTTGGGATGTGTGCTTGAGCAGAACAAGAGGGTCATTGCTTATGTTTCTAGATAGTTGAGGCCTCATGAGAAGAATTACCCTACACATGACTTGGAGCTTGCAGTAGTCATTTTTGCCTTGAAACTGTAGAAGCACTACTTGTATGGAGAGAGAGTGGACATCTTCACGGACCACAAAAGCCTGAAGTATGTTTTTACTCAGAAGGAGCTGAATATGAGGCAGCGCAGATGGCTGGAACTCATGAAGGATTTTGACATCAATCTGCAATACCACCCTGGGAAGGCAAATGTGGTAGCAGATGCTCTCAGTCGATATCATGTTGCTATGTTTCTCACTATAGATCGACATCTTTTGGAGGATCTTGAGAGCCTTGGGATTGAGATTATTCTTCCAGGAGTTGGAGGGCAGCTGATGCACATGCAGATACAGTCATGACTGATAGAGAAGATCAAGGAGGCCCAGTTTCTAGATGAGAGACTCTGATGTCTCAGAGGCCAGGCGGAGGCATGATTGCTCGACGACTTCACTATTGCAGATGATGGATCCCTGAGGCACGGAACTCAGTTGTGTGTGCCCAAGGATTTGTGAGAGGAGGTGATGCAGGAGGCCCACCAGTCGCAGTATTCTATTCATCCTAGATCTACCAAGATGTATAAGGATCTGCGGGAGTATATTTGGTGGTATGGGATGAAAAGAGAGGTTGCCAGATCTGTTTCTAGATGCCTTGTGTGCCAGCAAGTCAAGGCGGAGCGCCAGCGACCAACGGGATTACTCTAGTCTTTATCTATTCCAGAATGGAAGTGGGAGCACATCACCATGGACTTCGTCTCTGGTTTACCGCGTACTCCCAGTGGCAGGGATGTTATTTGGGTTATCGTGGACAGATTGACGAAGTCTGCTTACCTCATTCCGTTCAAGGCTGGGCTGTCGACCGAAAAGCTTACAGACCTCGACATGCGTCAGATCGTGAGGATTTACGGGGTGCCGATGAGCATCATTTCAGACAGAGACAGCCGCTTCACATCATATTTTTGGAGGAGTCTACAGCTGAGCTTGGGTTTACAGTTGAAGTTCAGCACCGCCTATCATCCACAGACGGACGGGCAGTCCGAGAGGACCATTCAGACATTGGAGAATATGCTACGGATTTGCGCACTCGATTTCGGCGATTCGTGGAAGGATCACTTGCATCTAGTAGAGTTTGCCTATAACAACAGTTATCAGGCTAGCATCGAGATGACCCCGTTCGAGGCACTGTATGGGCGGAGATGTCGCACACCTTTATCTTGGGACGACGTTGGTGAGAGGGCTTTGCTTGGGCTAGAGATGGTGGTAGATTCGGCCGATAAGATCATACTGATCAGAGAGCGTCTCAGAGTTGCACAGGATCGGCAGAAGTACTGGACGGACAGCAGCAGACGGACACTGGAGTTCACAGTTGGAGATAGAGTGTTCCTGAAGATCTCGCCGACCAGAGGCGTCATTCGTTTTGGCAGAGGCGGGAAGATCAGTCCGAGGTACATTAGACTCTTCGATGTGATGGCATGAATTGGCGAGGTGGCATATCGATTAGCGCTTCCAGCCAGCTTGGAGGGAGTGCACGACATCTTCCACGTGTCCCGACTTCGATGCTACATTCCAGACCCGAGTCATGTGGTGGACTACTCAGAGCTAGAGGTGGGTCCGAGCTTGACCTACGAGGAGCAGCCAGTGGAGATCCTTGATCAGAGGGTGAAGCAACTGCAAAATCAGACTATTCTACTTGTTCGAGTCATGTGGAGGCACCACTCTCCGGGAGAGTCCACATGGGAGCGTGAGGACGAGATGCGAGAGCACTACCCTAGATTGTTTACTTGATTGTATTTTAGTGTTTTGAAATTTCTATTTTTTTCAATAAATATTTCGTGGTGTTTTGTGAATCAATTTCAGGATATTTTTTGAATTTCGAGGACGAAATTTTTCAAGGTGGGGAGATTTGTAACTCTACCTCTCAATTTTAAATAATATTTTAAAAATAAATATTATTAAATCATTTTCTTGAATTTAATCCTTACTTATTATTTTCCTCACCCCTTTGAGTGGGCTTTCTTTTTCTCAGCCCTATTTAAAAGCTGGTATGGGATTACCTATAGTCCATTCATTTAGCCCATTTAGTTAGCCATTCAATTTATCCTATTTAGTTAGCAATTCAATTTAGCCATTTAGTTAGCCATTCATTTTAGCCCATTTAGTTAGCTATTCGGTTAGCCATAGCTGTTAAGTTTGTCATAGCATTGGTTTGTTACAGAACAGTGTCTCCTCCTTCATTCATTTTGACAACAGCCATGTGCTTTTCAATTCTTTGAGTTTCCCCTCCAAAAGTTCTCTTTCCATGCCACAAAGCAACGGCCTATTTAATGGACCACCCCCTTCTCTTTCATTCCTTAGAATTTCGGGAAAACAGAATTTTTTATTGATTCTCCTTCTTCTCCACTCTTTTCTTCTCAAAATTTTAACGTTGAAGAACAGCAGCAACAACCATGGCTATGGTGGATATCGGAGCAAACAAGACCAGCGAGGCTGAGTTGCAACGGCGACAGTGAAGCTCTGCCACACTTCTTCTTTCGGGGATTCGGTTTCTTCGATGCTGCTGAGATCTCACAATTCCTGACATCAATTCTATATTGATTCTTCATCAGAAATTCATCTACAACGGATTGAGGTGAGTTGAGTTCTTCATTGAGGCTCATTCATCATGAATTTTCAAATCAACTTGTGGATCGGTTTTGTGATCCCATCTAGGTCTGAATATAGATCAAACTCTAGTGATGTTTTTGCTATGTTGTGAATCAGAGTAGTTTGTGTCTATGAGTAATTCTCTCCGACGAGCGATCGATTGATTTTTGAAGTCTGGATTCTGAAATCTCTCATTCGATTGATTAATTCCTTGGTGAGTTTTCCAATCTTGTAATTACTGTTCGATCGAATTAATTGGTGTAGAGTTTTGATTCTGTTCCTTAAGTCATAAGTATTCTGAGTCGATAGAATGTGTGAATCCAGAAGAGGATGTTGTGGAGGAGATGTCTCTAACTTTCTTCTCATACCGATTTTTTTGTTCGACGAAATGTTGCAGAGAACTCTGTTTCAACTTGGATACAGAGATTTTGTGTCCACTCTTCGATTTGCTCCTCAGGAGACACATATCAACATAACTGTAGGTAATCTCTTACTTGATGATGTAATTTATGAGTTTAGTTGTACATTGAGATGTCTATATGAAGCTAGTATCTGTAAGGTTTCGATGTTAGATATCTTACTTAAATTTTAGATTGAGTTTTAAGAGAAGACAAGTGACTGGGTGATACCTGAGTTTTTGTTTGTATCAGAACCTAAATTTCAGTATCAGCGGCATGATGCAGTGATATCCTAAGAATTGATATAATATGAGATCTATTCGAAATGATATCAATCCCCCATTTAGTTTGGAGGAAATCCAGTTTTGATCTAACCTGTTCATTTCAGTTAGCTTGTCTAGCTCAGTACATTTTCCTGTTGGTATAAGTTAAAACTTTGTTCTGAAGGTGAATATAAACCTTTGTGACCTTAGAATGATGAGTTATTCAGTGAGTTAGCTTGGTTCAGTAAATTGGACTGTTATTATCAGTCCTGGTAATTGGACTGTTATTATCAGTCTTGGTAATTGGACTGATTGCCAGTTAATTTCAGTATATTATGAGGGACTGTTACGTTTAGATATTTGATATCAGTGCTTGAATTAGATTTATATGTATAATTCTTATTAAGGACTGATATGTATAAACCCTGTTAAGGATTGATATAGGTAAATCATGTATGAGAAACTGATACTTGGGGTATATTTAACTGTCAGTGACATAACATTGTGGTTGTACTTTCATAACCCTATAGGAATTCTGAGTATAGAAATTTTAATTCGAATTGAGGAAGGATGGATGTTGGGTTGAACTACAACTCCTTGATCTAGGATATGTAATAGCTAGGATGGGTTGAAAGGCTCTGTCCTAGACTAATTATCTGCCTTAATCGAGTTTGACTTGCATCAGTTCAATGAGAGGTTAACCAATTTCAGCCTTAGCTGGAAACTGATGGTAGCAGTCTTAAGTTCATTCAGGGTGTAGACTGCATAGGCTGCATCTGTGTAAGTTTACTGAGAACAAATGCAGAATATGAACTTGATCTCTAATTCAAGTGTTGGGCTAATGCATAGAGTGACCTGAGACTGATTGTTTCAGTCTTATTAGGACTGAATGTCACCTGGGTTGAACTGACAGTTTGTCTTCAAGTTGGAGTTATATCCATAATATTAATTTCAGCATCTTTAAGTTGATATTAGGAACTATGTAGAGGTATTCTTCTAGATTTATATATCCATAAGTAGTGTCCTAAATCTGAGATTGAAAGTTCATCTTCAGGAATAAATTTTGAGGCAAAATAGAACTGGTTTGTATCAGTCTTAACTGGGACTGTTTGTGTCAGTACCTCTATTGTACTGAACTGATATTGTGTCAGTCCTTTTGTATTCAGTCCTAATTAGGGCTGAACTGTTGTATCAATGACCCAGACTGGTATTGTTCAGTGACTTGAGGATTGGTATTTGTTCAGTCCTACCTTAGAGTTAACCTTAAACTATAAGTGTTCTAATTCTTTAGTGAAATATTGTAGTTCATACTACAATAATTAGGAAACTATGGTATCTTTAGATGTTGGCCATTTAAGGAGTCATGGCATATAAAGTTTTGTGTGATAATGAACTTAATGATAGTTGTCCCATATTTTAGGTTATGTATAGATATTGTTTTAGTTGTACAAATTGTAGAAGTTAATAAGACATATACAAAGATAGGTTTAGTATAAAAACCAAGGATTATGTTCAAGTGACTTTTCTAGACTAGAAATATCTACCTTTAAATTGTTGACTTATCAATTGTAAATTATAAACAGGAGGATTTTTAGCTGTACATCCCACACTTGATCACCCTGAGCAAGGCAAGTATACTCCTCGGACTTGTCCATTTTCTCATGTCTTGTATATTCATTATTGTATCTTCTGGTTGACACGATATATCACGAGATTGTCTTGTATCATGTTTCTTGAGTTTACTTGTGTCTGGGAGGGGAAATACTACAGATGTGTGATCAAATTCGTGTTATTATTCATGTGAATAGCTTAGGCCCCGCATAGTGCACGCGGGACCAAAGCCATACCATTTCATGTTCATTGAATCTATCCAAGCCGATCACACACTCTGGATGTATTTCGATATGTTGCACATTTCAGGATTCAGGTTGTATTTCATGTTCAGGACTCATTTCATGTTCCCTGTATTTACTTTCAGTATTCATGTTCAGGTTTCATGTCTTGTTCTCATTTCTCGTACTTTATATATATTTCCTGTGTTCTTGTTCATACCATAATGTTCATGTTCATTTCCATGGATATACTTAGCTCCGCTCCTGACTAGGATATGTTGCAGGTGAGCTGGAGGCTATCTGTGATACTTACTACGGGCAGGAGCCTGGAGGCACCTATGAGCCAGTTGATGTTGCCCAGGACTTAGAGGCTGAGGAAGCCTAGTATTTTCCCTTTTTAGCTTTATCTGGACTTGTATTAGAGACAACATTATATTTTACATTTGCTGGAGTGTAATAACATTTAGACTTATATTTAAGATTCTGGGATTCGATATTAGATGCTGTGATTTACTTTCATTTTTATCTGGATTCATAGTTCTCCCTAGATATTGGTACAACTTACTTCATCGTGTCTAACGACGAAGGCTGGGCGTGTCAGACTCGTGTCCGATTATTCGGGAGCGGGTCGTAAAATGTTTTTAGTGGTGGCCCATGCAGGTCTGTCCTAATAGTACCTAGGTATTAGAGTACTATTGGGGGACTTGATTACACTAGAGAAACTTGATCACAGCATAGGAAAATTGGAAAAATAAGGGTATATCAGGTTTATCAGGTACATTGATATTATAAAAATATGGTTTATTTTTAGGTTTTAGGGTTTGTCAATCAACGAAGTTTTCTTTCTATTGCAGGATGGTCACTACGAGGAAGACCGCAGATCAGCCAGGAGTTGCAGGTAGTTCGGGACAGCCCGAACCAGACGCTCCAGTAGATCAACTTCCGCCACCGCCTCCTATCTTTCCTCCGTTGTCCTCGACGATGATGTTTAACGGCGCCCAGGTGATGGCCATCTTCCAACAGTTCATGGAGGCCCAGAACCACCAGGCAGCACAGTTCAGAGCGACTGTCGTCGACGCACTCAGGACTCGAGAGACGGCAGCACCAGCACCGGTAGAACCTCCAGCACCAGCAGCACCGAGACGGCAGCACCAGCACCAGCAGCACCTCCAGTAGACAACCAGAGTAGATTCTCCATCCTTGGCTTCCAAATCGTCCAGTTTTCTCCTGTGAGGGTGATCATACGAGTGTTCATTTGCTCCGTAGACATGGTTGTCAGAACCTCCAAAGCTCTGATACCAATTGTTGGGTATCAGCCCAGAACGAATCGAACCTTCGCTCTGATACCAATTGTTGGGCGTGCGCGGAAGCGTTTGCCAACCCACCTACTAAAACTAACCCCCGTCTAACGGATACCAAGCACAAGATGAAGATAAGTATATGGCGGTGATGTACGTCACCTGGACAATTCTAACCTTTAATAACTTAAATAAAATTACAAGATTGACAGAACTCACGTTGAACCCTTTGTCCTAATAGGTTCAACCCCCTCTCCACTCTTAAGAAGAAAAACAGAAGATTACAATTGAGATCACTCACCAACCCGTAGCAATCTTCCTAACCGAAGTTGACGACTCCTCGATTAGATCTTCTTCTTCCTTCTATCTTGGATGTCGAAGTCCTAAGAGAAACGTACGGACTTTCTCTTAGATTTTCTTGTGGACAAGCATCCCGAATCTCCACTTTTTTGTGCTTTGTGCTTATTCTTTTTGCCTCCACCCTCACCCTATATATATAGGATGAGAAAATCTTATTTTAAGTCATAATATGATTTATTAATTAAGAAGCCCTCAAATAAGAATCCTATTACACCTAAAATAGTCCATCAATTATCCTATTTTAGATCCTAATAAGATTTTCTAAAATAAGAATCATATTATATCTAAAATAGCATAACACCAATTATGGACATCCAAATTTAATCAAATCAAATATTTAATAAGATTTGGATTCCACAAATATGTTGTTACCAAATTCAGACTGAACTCCAACACTAAAATGGTCTCGCGGGCATCTCCAAATATTTAGGGTGGATTTGGTTTAGGATTGGCCTTACCATTAGGTTAAATTATCCAACCCTTTCTATTTTTTATATTATAAATTTGAGCCTTGAGCTCCATCTACTATGGATAGCCCACAAGCACAACTCAACAAGCACCCACGACTCAAACAACTTCTCTAATTGTCGCAAAATTGACCGTTACCACAGTGGTAAGCGCTCGTATTGCGACAGTATTCTTGGATTGTACAAGTTGTTCATTAGGAATTGGATTACTTGTACAACCGTCAAAGAATTGGTTCATTGGATGATTTGGTACAAGGGTGCTAGGTTTATAATTTAATTAGACTTTGGATGCGGTTTGTCCGTTTTAAATTTTGAGTATTCGAATTTTTTAGTAACTTATTTAGTGACGAACATTCATTATTAAAAGACTCATTTCGTTACTGAAAGTCCAATTTAATCACTAAAATATGTCAGTAAAAAATTCGAATACCTAAAGTCTAAAACGGACAAATCTAGTATCCAAAGTTTACTTAAGTCGAAACCCAATACCCTTATACAAAATAATCTGGTTCAAATCCTGATAAACAACATTACTAACTCCAATTTTAAAATCATAGAAAAGGTGGCAGCGAAAAGAGAGAGAAAAGAGATTCCATAGAAGGGGGGACAGCGAAAGAAATCAGGAAAAACACGAATTTTTTATTTTTTATTAATTTTTTTTACTTAAAGTTGATAAATCTCTTTATTTACATAAAGTTCATCCAATGGTTAATAAATATAATATGTATTTGTTTAATTTTTTCCCCCCTCTAAGGATGCTCTCTCCCTCTATATATTGATTTCCAAGAGGTGGTAGTGAAAACCGCTTTTGAGCAAATCTCCCAACTGCTTCAAAATTAAATTAACTTTTCAAAAATAAATAATAACAGTTGTTATCCAATTTTTTGCTGCTTTTGAATAAAATAAGCAAAAGCAAGATGATAATCAATCACAAATCCAGCTTAAGAGGGTGTTTCGTGTGACAGTAATGAGATGTTTGGTCCCACTTCACTAATTAAGAATTAGAGCTTCTGATTAGTGGTTTATAAAAAGTATTTATTTTTACTAACTATTAGTGATAAATTTTTTTGAAGGTCTAATTAGACACCAATTTATTTTCGTCCTTATTATAAAATATTTTAAAGTAAAATATTTCCCAAATATTTTGCTAATGCTATGGGAAAAATTATCCATGACAACAATAAAATAAGTTTATATCAAAATAACTTCATTAGAAATAACAAAATACAATGTTTGGTTTAAAATGTTAGTTTGGTTTAATCTATTAATTAATTTATTATCATCTATACTATGAATAAAAAAAATATTAGTTGTTATATTTAATTATAAATATTAATTTATATATTAACTAATAGATTTTAGTATTACACATATTAATTAATATATAAGTTTTTTGAATTAATTTAGCCAATATATAAATTAATATATACAAATAAATATATTAATCTTTTGGTTTAATTCGGATTAAACCAAAATATTAACAAATTAATTCAGTTTAATCTCTTGGTTTAGTTTAACAAATTATTTATTATATATAATATTATATATATATATATATATATATATATATATAATTATATAATTTAAAAACAAATTGATATATACAAATAATTATTAGTATAGATAATAACAAATTAATATATAAACTAATAATAAATTATTATTATAGATAATAATAAATTAATGTATACAGATACATAGTAGTATCAAATAAAATATTAATATATACAAAAATAATTATACAAATTAATTTGAATAATAGCTAATATTTTTGTATATATTTTTTGTATATATTATTTTTGTATTAGCTAATATGAATATTTGTACTGTATATTATATATATATATATATATATATTATATATATATATATATATATATATATATACTATATATATATATATATAACAAAAATATATAGATAATAATATATATATATATCTATATTATCTATATTATTTGTTTATATATATATATATATATATTATATATATATATATATATAATATATATAATTATATACAAATTTATATATATATATATCTATATATATATATATCTATATATATATCATATATCTATATATATATATATATATATATATATTATTATAGATATTATCTATATATATATATATATATATTATATATTTATATATATATTATATATATATTATATATATATATAATTATTATCTATATATATCTATATATATATATATTATAGATATATATATATAAATTTATATATCTATATATATAATTATATATATATATATATATATATATATCTATATAATATATATATCTTATTATATATATATTATATAATATATATATATATATTATCTATATATTATCTATATATTACTATTATAAATTTTTTATTATATATTAGATATATATATTATATATATATATATATCTATAGATATATCTATATATTTATCTATAGATTCTTCTATATATTATCTAATATAAATTTGTTATATATATATTATATATAATTATATATATATATATATATATATATATATATATAATATCTAATATCTATATATATATATATCTCGTATTCATCTCTAATTATATCTATATTTACCCTAGGTTCGGCCATTGGCTATAATATTATAACAATATATATTAATTTATTATTATCTATATTAATTTCTATATAATTATTTATTATTATCTATATTTTATATTATTATTTTTGTGTACAAATAAAATCAACACCGAAATTTTTTTGGGTTTGGTGCTAGTGTCACAAGCGCCAGAATTTTTTTGTTTTTTTTGGCGCCAGATTTTTTTTTGGAAATAGTCCAACATTTTTTTGTTATACATTTCTGTAAAAGAATGGGTGTAGTTTTAGCATTGTCCTAAAAATAAACATCCGAAAGCCCTATCATTTGGATTCCTATCCCACTAGATGCAAAAGCAAAAGCTGAAGGCATTTAGTGCAAAAATGGACATCTAAATATTTTTCAAATAGATTTCTCCTATCCTGGACTTTTACGCGACCAAATCCATTATCATTTGATTATTAAACCGGGAAATCTAAAAATCTTTTCTTGGGGCCGGCTATCACACCCCATGACCTGCTAAGGACACCACCTAACTTAAATTTTGTTAAAAGACCAATATACCCCCAAGTCTTTCTAAGACACCCCAAAAAAAAAAAAAAATTCTGCGACAAGCACGACAAATACTTGTCGAACGGACAATGGTCTGTTCGACAAGTATTGGTCGAACATGTCTTATTCTGTTCGACAAACACTGGTCGAACGTGTCTTCTTGTGTTCGACAAAAACTGGTCGAACATATTATAACGAACATGCCATCTTCTGTTCGACATATTGGTCGAACGTACACAATAGTTCGACTGTCTCGGTCGACATTGCTCTGTGTGTTCGACAAACCAGGGTCGAACCTACCGTGAATACACCCAAATTTTTTTCTAATTTTTTTTGTTTAACAACAATTTATGGTCGACGGAGGGGGGATCGGAAAGCGGGGGGAGAGGAGGAGGAGGAGGAGGAGGAGGAGGCGGGTCCGGGGGGGTCGGCGGAGGCGGGTCGGGGGAGGAGGCGGCGGCGCGTCGGAGGAGGAGGAGGGTCGGCGGAGGGGGGAAGGGAAGGGGAGGGGGTGTGCTCAGCAGCAAGGGTAGAATAGGAAAAAAAAAATTTTTTTTTTTTTTTTTTTTTTATAAATGGGGTGTCCTTAGCAAGTGTGGGGTGTGTATAGCCGTGCCCTATTTTCTTTTGCCATCTCTATCAAATATTTAGCTGTTGGAACCCTATAAATACTCAAAATTCCCAAATCTCCATTGAATTTTCTCTAATCCCCAAATCTCCATGAGAACGTGAGCTCTCGATCATCGTCTCCACGAGAACGTGAGCTCTCTCGATCATCGATCAGCGAGTCATCGAGGAGAGCTAATGGCAGGAATCAGCTGTCTCTATCCGCCGATCGATTTCCTGGAGCCCGATGTTTCGGGAATAGACGAAACATCCGATATCTCGGAATCTAGGGTTTCCGATGGAGGCGCGGATTATCCACTTCTGCAGGTTCAACTCTTTCTTCTCTCGATTTGAGATATGGTTTCATATAGGGTTCACTTTGTTAGTTTACTTTGGTAGTTTTTGATTTTTTTTTGGGTTTCTTTTTGCATATAAGTTCATTTAACCGCCATATTTTGACATACATTCCCCTAGGTCTTGTTAGTTTTGGAGGAATCTGTAATGTTGCTCGAAAAATCGATCCCTTGTTGCGTATCGGAGCGGCATGGGCACTTTAAACACACGCCTAAAGATGTGTCTGTGTCGCGGTGTCAGTCGGTATTGTGTCATATTCTTGTGCGTCCAAAGCATGACAAAAATTGACCGGACATTTGGATTAATAGGACGAAAGACTATGTGCCCTTCCCTTCCTCTTTTCTTTATTTCGGCCCAGTGTTTTAAAAACCGGACCGGAGGTCGACCCGGACAATGCACTCCCTGACAATGCACTGGGTCGGATCAAACTGGATCAACCAGTGGTTCAACCACTAGATTAACCTAAGGCCTCGTTTGGTTCACGGATTTAAGGAACCAGGAAAAGAAAGTTGTTCCTTTCCTTTGTTTGGTAGCCACAAACTTGGGAATCAATTTCCCGACAAGAGGGAAAATGGAAGGGAATATGGTTCCACTCATGATCCATGAGATTGATTTTCCCTCCTCCATTCCCAACATTTATTACAAAAAATTATGACAAAACTAACCACGTGTTATTGCTTATTTTACCATTAACTCCTCGTATTCTGGGTACCTTTGGATTTTCATAATGTCATTTTTATTGGGTACCTTTGGATTTTCATAATATCATTTTTATTTTAAAGGTAAGGATATTATTGGAACATTGATATATTTTTGCTTTCCTTTCCTGCACCAACCAAATACTTGAAGGAAATCAAATAGTCTTTCCTAGGTGGTTTTCTTGTTTACCAAACAATGGAAAGGAAATGTGACAGGAATCCTACCAAGGTTGTGAAAAGCGCTAGGCGCTAGTCGGGCGGACACCTTCCGCCTAGCGCCTAGCCCACCTAGACGGGTGCTTAGGCGGACGCCTAGATATAGCGGTTCAAAAAAATAAAAGAATCCAAAAAAATCTACTAAAAATTTCGGAAAAAAATCCATAAATTCCAAAACATGCATAGTTGGATGTCAGGGGGATTAGGCGGGCGCCTAAGCGGACATCGGACGGGCGCCCAACGCCTAGCGCCTAGGCGCCGCCTAGGCGGTCTAGGCGGACGCCTTTTAGAACATAGAATCCTACTTTCCCATTCCCATGGAAATACAAGGGAATCAATTTCCCGTCCGTGAACCAAACGAGGCCTAAGTGGCCCAAGTTCAATCTCTTAAGAACACTGATTTTTACAAAAATATTTATTTACAACCAGTTTTTTAAGAAAAAAGGTGGGTCAACACTGACCTGGCCCGGAAAGGCTACCGGTTCACAGGTCAACTGGTTGAACCGGCCGGTCCGGTTCAATTGTTAAAATATTGAGTATGGTGGGCAATCTGGTCAGGCTCGGGTGAAGCCATTTAGGCTTAGACCTGAACCCGATCCATTTATGTTTGACGTGTTAGGCTAAACCCAATTGACCTGTGAAAAAATGGGTCAATCTGGCTCGACCTGGTCAACCCGTTTAGGCTGAGAGGCTGGTGACGGTTGGGTGGTGCGGGCGGCGATGGTTGGAATGGCGAGGCGGCAGGGATTTGGGTGTCTACATGCGATGTGGGAGGCTGGAAGAAGAAGAAGAGGGGAAGAAGAAATGAAGAATTAGAGGGGGATGCTTGAAGAATAATAAATGGAAAAAAAGAGGACGAACAATATTGGTATTGGTGGCTGTGAAAAAGAATCCAGAACTAGGGTTAGTTCTAAAATTTTGTTATTTAATAATGAACTTGGTCAGGTTTGTGTATACACTATACATGTGGAAAAATTGGAAGTAATGGTTAATAATAAAATAAAAGTATACTTATTGGGGCTGTTGGGTGCTCCATTACTTATGGGGCAAGTTGGAAGGTCAAAATATGCTAAATTTTATGGATTATTAAACATGTCAAAACGGGTTAGCACCTAAACACGAACCCAACTCGTTTATTAATCAGATTAACAACTTGACCCATTTATACCCAAATCCGTTTAAAGCTGACCCAAACCCGTTTATTAAAATGGACTGGCGGGTCAAACCGGAATTGCACCTTTATCCACGACCGCATGACTTAAGTTTAACAAGGGTCTCATAAGTAGGTCTGTAATGGGTAGGGTTTATGTAAAAACTGTACAATAACCCTATAACCTTTTTGGGTTTGACTTGGTTTCTTGTCAGATTCTTTCCTACTAATTGGTTTGGCCTGTTTTTACTATTAATACAAAATTATGATATATTCTTGAGTTTTATTTTATCACAAATTGACGGAGCATTCAAACTTGACTTCTTAATCAGGTTTCGGGTACGGTTGAAGTTATATCCAAACCCTAAGCATTGGATATGGGATTTACTCTTTGGAATCAAAACCCTATAATTCTAAAATAATCGGGTCAGGTTATCAGTTACCATTACAGGTGCATTCGGAGCAGATACGGTTCGGATATGAGTATTGCCATATCCTTATTTGTTTTCTAATAACAAATACGGATACAAATATTGTTCTGAAATAAAAATCAAGAACAGAGTTTGATATCAATTACATTTCTATTACATTTGAAATCTTGATTCTGTTTAGAAAAGTTAATGAATTTGCTCAATATAATTACTTGTATGTTTTTCTGTCAATTTTTTACTGAAAATTTGAAATATTGTGATCGCTCTTAATCATTGACTTTGGGAACTTGAATTTAGGATCTTAATATAGATGACGAGCATAATTCGATAAATGGTTCCTCGATATCTCAAACTAATGAAGATCAGGATTCCATCACCAAGGTGACCAAGTCTACGGATCATAAAGGTAGATATTTCTACTATGATTCCCCACTTTACGAGGACACCGGCATTTGGATACCCGTCTCGGTCCCGCCCATGACCAAGAGCGACCACGAGGAATGTAAGAGAGGGTTTTCTGCGAATGGAGCTTACTTCCCCGAGGGAGACATCAGCTGGGACCAACTTATTGGCGGAGATAAGGAGACGACAATGTGGGATGTGGTTGCTGATATGCTTCTTGCAGCAAAGGGAAAGGTTAGCTCTTTGGCCTACGATGGGCTTCGGAGGGGTACAATATCTTTATTGTCAACTCAACTTCACCTCTTGGAGCAAAATTGGGAAGAGATGGCTACCACTCTTACACAGGCTAATTTTGGGAATGCAAAGGAAATTCTCGATACAGAGCCTCCCAGATGGTTGGCCGACAGTGCATCCACTTCTTGCATGCTTTGTAGCAGTTCCTTCCATCCAATCATGTGCTCTCGCCATCACTGCCGATTTTGTGGTGGAATTTTCTGCAGTTCATGTTCAAAAGGAGGAGCTTGTTGCCACCTAAGTTCCGGAAAGGAGATCCCCAACGGGTGTGTGATGTGTGCAGTTTGAGGCTGGAGTCAGTTCAACCTTACTTGATGGATCGAGTTAGCCGAGCCTCACAGTTGCCAACTCATGACTTGACTGATCTTAGCACCCTGAGGTCGTGGTTGAACTTCCCTTGGGGCCAGTCGATGGAGTATGAAATATATAAAGCAGCGAACATAGTTCGTGGCTATAGCAAGGTAAAGCATATTTTAATGCACCTTTATACAAATCAAGATGAAATTTATATATCATTTTAATCTCCAGTGTGTAGCTCTGCAAGCTTATTTCAGTGTTAAACACTTTAAAATACTGCTCCCAGTACGAGTATTAATGTGCATCAAGTTAGTCTTATGCTCTAGAGAGGCCAGACTTTCTTTGTTATGGGGATACAACGGGTGTTAAAGATATATGATAGCTTCAAAATTTCCTTAAAATTGTTCGTTAGGGAACCAACTGGAGAGTCGAACAAGGTTTTGTGCCTTCCATATCTACATATTCATAATTTTCTCATACTCATTTCATTAGCTTATTTTCCATCTATGCAGCTTGCATGACATGCTCGATAGGCCTTACATATGACATATGTAGGGCATTGAATATAATTTGTGGGTATAACCCTATAATATAATAACGTAAAGCATTGTTCTTTTCGCCTTGCATGTATTAAGATATATTTACTATTTTTTATACTTTTAATCTCTACTGGATGTTTCTAAAGCTTTGGGCCAATGCTGAGGAGGACTGATTGCAGAAGTTTTTTCTTTTCAGATATGCCTCAATCAGCTTTGTTGTTGTTGTGTCTTTTTTTTTTGAGAGAGAGAGAAGGCCCGTCATTAATGACCGTCCTTGTCCTGGACTACTAGCACCAAGAACCCCTCCCATTTGACTCTTGCCTGGACTGGGATTTGAACCCGCGCCCACTCCCCTCCCTTACTAGTGTTGCCACTAGACCACTCCCTTGGTGGCCAATAAGCCTTGTTTTACTCTACAGGTGTAGCTGTTCCTTTGGTGCTTCTGTATATAAGGAGTAAGTTATTGTTTTCACGATAACTTACATTGTTTGCAATTTCTTTGTTTCTGGTTGTAAGGGATTTCTTGTTATGTATTGTACTTTTGTAACCATAATATGATCATTCATTGGTTCATACTCTGTTGTTTTGGTTATAGAAACCTTTTTAACTACCATGTACTCGTTTCTGCATAGTAAATTCTCTAGGCTTTTCGGTGACAATACTGATTTCAGTTGCAATACTATTGTTGATGATTTAGTTGCAAGTGATCTTGTTTCAATGTACCGTTAGCTTACTGTTAGTCTGCTCTTACGAGTGTTGTAGACATAGGTTCCATGTGTATCTATGCGACAGTGGAAATAATTTTGACTTACAGTGGCACCAAATGGCACTCACTACAGTTACTCATGTCAGGTGGGTTCGCTTGGACCTGAGAAGTCAATTCCTGATGCCATTCTAAAGCAAGCAAAAGGCCTCGCAATACTTACTGTTGCAAAGGTTTTTGATGGTTTCTTACAATATTGGCACTGGGTTAGTTATTGCTCGGAGAGAAGATGGTTCCTGGTCTCCTCCCTCTGCCATTTCATCAATTGGTGTTGGGTGGGGTCCACAGGTAAGGTTATCTTTATTTTCTGGTGGATTGTCTAACTGGAAGAAAAGATGCACCTTATAGATAACATAATATTGCTAAAATTATTTGTGAAGGTTGGTGGGGAGTTCACTGACTTCATCATCGTGTTGAGGACAAAAGATGCTATTAGGACTTTCAGTGGGAATGCTCATATATCCTTAGGGGCTGGTGGCAGTGCAGCTGCTGGCATAGTTGGACGAGCAGTTGAAGCTGATTTACGTGCAGGTGATGGTGGTTATGCTGCTTGCTACACATACAGTTGTAGTAAAGGTATAGTTTCCCTTCCTAATTAGTTGTCTCTTGGAGATGTTTACTTGCATTTGTTTGTTGTACTTCTATTCAGAAGATCATAAGGTACCAGCTCCCTGTTGTGGCCTAAAATGGTTTATTGCACAATGGTCACTATAGGAACACATATCTGAATGACTTTAGAGGAGCAGGTAGGCAATTGATTTCCAACAAGTAGCCTTTTTATATTTAAACTTTGCTGTTGGTTGGTCTTATCATCATTCATCCATGAAATTGTTAGCGGTGTTTGCATTATAGTATCTTCAAAACAAGGCCTATTAACATTATATCGGCATTGATAACAATTAAACGAGTATATGAATGAGGTTAATGTTTAAACATATTTTTATAAATTATTTATGTTTTATGTTTGTTTGAGTCCTGTGAAACTGTAACATTATAATTTACATATTTAATAAACAATAACATAGATTGGCTCTATTTGTTTTTTTTTTTTTTTTGGAAACATGTAAATGAAAATAAGCCTTTCTGCTACTCATATTGGCTAATGTTGGTATGATTTTCATAAGTCATGGATATTTCTGCCTTGTTCCAGGAGGCATCGATCAATTTTGAAGAAAATTCTCGGGAAGTTTAAGACAGTTTTGGTAAAACTTGTCTTTTGCCAATTTCAGCCAATTTTGACCAGTTTTGGTATATCAGACCCAAAAGTGACCAACAATTTCTCCAATAGTAACATAATACCGAAGGTATCTGCCAATATTGATTAAACTTGCAACCTTCATCGAGACTCTTGCACCTCCATCGAAGCACGATACTACCAATATGTGTTGGCAGTGGTCATTCTTAATATCTCAGCCATACCTTACTGTAGTTCCCAGATACTTATTTACTTAAAGATTTGAGTATCGCTACCTATGTGTCTGATGCAATTTTTAAGTATATTCACTTTATATGAGATATTTGAGGGAAATTGCATAATATTTTTTTAGTATATTGGGCCAAGTAGGTATAGAGATATGTAATACATACTGGACTTAGTGTATGCAACTTTTAGATAACTACTGGCAACAGTTAGTAAATCCGTTTACCTTTTGTTAGAGAAAGTGTTAGGGAGCTCTCTCTTTGAACCTGGGGCAAGATAACCCAATTCTACTTTGAACACGGAATGTAATGGTATGTAGAACTAAAACTAGTATGTGGATCACCACTTTGTACAAATGAGGTATGATATTTGTACGATTCTTTGAGAATCGAGAGGCTTTAATGGGATGAAAGACATATTTCCGCTATATAGATTGTCACTATAAATCATAGAGTGTTGTGCCTATAGAAATACTCTACAAGTTAAAAAAAAGGTAGAAGATGGCTATAAGCCCACTCATGATTTATGTGTCAAAATTGTTAGGAAATGAAGAAATATGCTGCAAAGTTGAGGATAGTTGAAATGCACTAGGGGTACCAGAATAAAAGAGTAAAACTTACTGCATAAAACATGAGATACCCGTATGTATTTGGGTTGAGGCCATAGAGAAGAATTATACGTGATTTTATTACAGGAGATCCTCCTTAATGGAGTCAAAAGGAAGAAAATGGTAGCCGAGTCATAAGGGCCTTTTTTGATGAGAAAACTGCATTGTCCATCCTCACTCAAATTGCACAGGGAGATGCACACTCTATCCCGGTTGTGAGATTATTATATTCGTCTATGTTAGTCCATAGACTTCATACATGGATGGAGGAGCTTCATTTCAGTATTAGCAAGATGAACAATGGTTTATATTCTCTTTGCAATATTTGCAAAAGAGAATCTAACTCCTAATATTGGAAACTGTTGGCTGAATAAATTCAAGCCCTCAAACACAAATTGAGAACATTCATAATGGACTACCTTAGGTTGTTGTCATGTTGGCTCATCAATTGTCCTTGCATGAGGCGAGTTTCATTTAAATAGTAGCAATATGTACAATGTTTTTTTTCTTTATAGTTAATAATGTTTTAGTCAGTGTTGTTGAGGTGCAAACCTAAGCACAAAGGTGAAGTGTGAACGAGGCGCCTTTAATGAGGCGCACATCTCTAGGATTTAGGGCGTGTCTTTAAGTCTATTAAGGCACAGTAAATCTCGCCTGAGTTAAATAACTAGGTTACAAGTTCAATAGCAAGCACAGCTGGTGTTGGAGAAGGAAAAGTACTGGGTTACAAAGATAAAAATCGCTGTCTTCAAGGAAGGTAAAAACTAAAAAGTCTTGGAGCTAGCGGCTGATGATGACTTCTAGGTAGGAAAATGATAGATTTTGTAGTTCAGTAGGCAAAATAGTGTCAAGCTTTTGGAGTCTATTTTGATGAAACCTCTTAAATCATACGGTTTATTAAATATAATAATCTTAGTGTGCCAAATGAATAAATAGTCAAAGCTTTGTTTTAAATTTAGGGATCTTGCTTGGGTCATCAATTCATTCACTCGACTCTTTGCCTTCCTTTCCTTGAAAGTTGAAACCAAGCCTTAAAGCTCATTCTTAAGCTAATATTTATGTTCTTTGTTCATGTCTGAGTATTTGTGTGATACTTGCATAAGTTCTATCTGATACATCGGTCATTTCATGTTCAAAAT